>JAFFZH010014723.1:45471-71235 GCA_018420115.1 Euura saliciscinereae
ATGCCATTAGACACGCGATATTTAACAGCACACTTAACATTTTGTAGCACGTATGTTCTGCAGGTGGTAAGATTCATTGAATCGTTAAAAATAAAAACTATGCGTACGTCATCACGTTATAGATAAAATGTGTTTTTTGAACGTTATGCTCTTTGTTTGGAATCATTTTATTCTCTACACATTTTATGCTACACGGAATGTTCAAACCATTTTCAACATGTCAGGTTCCACTCGATTCGTCCAGTATTGTCATGATATCCTGATTTTTGTTTCAGGAGTCAACCCAACCCTGGCTAGAATCAATGCCGTAAACAGTAAGTTAAAGATATAACAGAGACGTTCGGTAATGACACATATTCACTTGTTGTTCGAATTTAGCTCAAGCCAGTCGAGCATCGCGGAATGACGAGCTAATCACAGTCCTCTTTACTTAAATTTCAGGTGGCGTGGCAAATGTCATAGCGCAACTGTCACTACTTGCGACTGCTATTAGAGAGGCGACCGGCAGTAAGTTCAAAACAATGTCACCCAATGAAGATATTCAAGTTATAGCTACTAAGGCATGCGTCAGCTATTGACAAAGCTACAATAGTGTCATGATGTACCTATTTTATTTTCAGATGTCGAAGTCCGGCTGACCAACGACGACGCTAGTAAGTGATAAGTGGATACACTTACTTGACCAATTTATACGTCTACCAAAACGCTCGAATTATCTTTGTCTCCGTATTCTGGAAACTCATTCCGTTTGATACTCAAGACCTCTCTATTTCTATTTCAGTTACTTTGACGGAAGCCGGAAACACTTTCCGAAACGCTGTAAATTCCATCCTAGGGGGTGAGGGGGGTGAGTTGAAGACGACTTTACCCTTTAAAAATGTTTTTGTGGTCTACTGTTCGCTTCACATATCAGAGTGAAGTCGAGAAATTGTTTTAATTGACCGAGATTTTCTATTTTGATTCTTCATATTTCATTATTTTTCTCACTTATTGCCGTTATATGATGCGTCAGTTGCTGGATTTCCACTTTGTCGTGATACGCCTATTTTATTTTCAGGAAACATAACAGAAATTGCTGCCACATTCACGAGTAAGTGACACTCATTCGAAAAATACATCGAGCCTAGCTTCATTTTCATCCAGCTGTTGTTAGAACTGAGTGAGAGTCGAAGACGACTTGATCATAACCTCTGTATTCCAATTTCAGGTACTGTCGAGGCAGTAAAAAACAGAATTTCAGACGATTTGCGAAGATATGCATTGGTATACAGTGGTGAGTTGAAGTGCCCATCTAGAATATCGCGCCTCAATTAGCACTTGAAAATTATCTAAATTATTTAGGTATCTTTTAATTTCCAGTTGCCGACCATCATGTCAGAGGTACTACGCTCGGATTGGATTTCGCATGCAACGCAATCTACCAAAGAGTTAATACGATTTTGGCTGCTGCTATCGCGGCTGTCCCTAGTAAGTTGGAAACAATCGTACCACTAGAATATAATTGTCATACTGAGATCTATCGTTTGCTACAAACCAAATTCCAATGAGGCTTTCATAAATTGATCTATTTTCTCAGCTTCCAGTCAGGCAAACGTATTTGATACTCAACATTCGATCCCTGATTTCAATTGTACCACCAGTTTAGTACTGCTAAACTACGATCCTGAATATTTTGACTTTTTATATTATTTCCAACATCATCTCAAATATGATGATTTCTTGAATTATACTTTCAATGTGTTCTGGTAATTGCCATTGAACCGTAATTTCACTTAGGAAGATCTCGAAGATTGAGAGGTTTGGCTCCAGAACATCCATAAATCCCATGCCAGTCCAGCTGAACCGAAGCAGCGGAAGATACTATTGGTGAGTGTCATCCACAGTATCACCTGATACGAAGATGCTGAATATATTTATTCACTAATTTTGGTGAATCTATTCGCAGGCCACTTCTTAGCAGCTATCGCGGAGCGGAATAATATTCGGAACCGCTTGTGCCAATCTGAAGAACTTTTTGTGGAAGAACGGAAATCAGCTGCTGGACGAGAGACTACCACTTTCTTCCAGCACGTCTTCCAATTACTGAAAATGTATATATCAGTGAGAATAATGTAAAGCTGCATAAGATTGTGAGCCATGAAAATCAATTTCGAAAATATTCATTTGCTGTATCGTATAAATTTTCCATTTTCCAACACATATTCCAAATACAAAACAATAAAGACATACAGGCCCTTATAAAAACGATTACTTTTTCCTTCCGAGTCACGTGACATGTGAAAAGGTTTTTTTTTATTCGCAACACCTGCATGAAAAGTTTGATTCCGTTCGGACCGCTGAACCGATTTGGATGAAATTTGCAAGGCATACTGTTCTTCTTCCGAGTCTGTGCCAATAAAGTTTTCAAACGTCGCTCGCTCACCATGTTCAAATACAAAATGCCCGTGAGGAATATTACGATACAGATAATTAGTCACTGATTATCCGAAAATAGTGATCCAAAACCGAAAGACATTCAGAACGATATCCAAACGAGAAGAGTCGGTGCCTCGATCCCCCGTACACCCCTTCTATGGTTAAAGACAGGACATGATTTTTCCGCTCGAAATTAAGGGGAGGCTCTACTCGATTATGACCGACTTACCGACATAAGTGGGCGTGTCGCTTATTTCGATGAAAATTGAAGTCTATGGGCCTAAGTCGCAAAAAAGGGCTCTGTCGCGGATCGCTACGTGCAATTCCGAACCTAAATATGTCAAAACCTTTTTGTTTTGTGCGGAAACAAAGTAATGGCATTGTTATTACGAAAATGTATCAATTGGCGTCGTCGCCCAACTGTCACATTTTCGTAATAACAATGCCATTACTTTGTTTCCGCACAAAACAAAAAGGTTTCGACATATTTAGGTTCGGAATTGCACGTAGCGATCCGCGACCGAGCCCTTTTTTGCGATTTCGGCCCGTAGACTTCAATTTTCATCGAAATAAGCGACACGCCGACTTATGTCGGTAAGTCGGTCATAATCGAGTAGAGCCTCCCCTCAAGTCACCTTATGGCATCAACGGGCCTTCGATAATCTTCAGTCATTTGGTATCTAGATTAGGGCTGTGCGAATAGTGTTCGAATCGAATCGAATCGAATAGTCCTATTCGATTCGAAAATCGAAGCGAATATTCGAGTTTTCGAATAGTTCGAATCTTCGAATAATTCGAATAATTCGAATAGTTCGAATGAGTCGATTTTTTTTAATAAAAAAAACGACTACTTTGTATACGTTAAGTTCGAATCGAAGTAATTTTCGGTTACACGAGCATTACTTCGGCTACAAATTGATGAAAAAATATGTACAGTTTTGTTTTTCAATTTCATTTGTTCTCAACCAGCTGTTCTGTCGTATATTTTTCAATTTTCAATTTTCTTGAAAACCTTCTTTCTTCGAAATCCTTCTATCTTTTTGCGTCTAAATTTCTTCGTTTGAATTTGAATTTGTTTCTTTACACACAAGGGTGTCTATTCGAGTTAGGATGTAAGGTTCCCTGAGAAATCCATGATATTCCACGTGTACAGAAATACGATTTTGCTCTCGTGGACCAATCATGTCATGAAGCTGAAGCTAGCAGCAATAGTGAGCAGCCAAAACTGCCGAATTCAATTAAAATTACGGAGTTATGAGGTAACGAATATAAAAAAGAAAGAAAAAAATACAACGGAATTGAGAACCTCCTCTTTTTCTGAAGTCGGTTAAAAATAAGACAATGAGGCGATAGAATTTGAATCTTGTGACACATTATGACGAATAACTCGAAAATTCGAATATTCGCACAGCCCTAATCTAGATATCGCTGCCTCCTAGCAAGAAGATCCTTATTCAGAAAAGTCGGGAATTAGATCCTTATTCAGAAAAGCTGGGACTTTGATCCCTATTCGCGACGAAAAGCAATAAGATCCTTATTCAGATTAAATTTCAACAAGATCCTTATTCGAGCGCGTCTGAAAAAGTCAGGTTGGCACCACTGCTTTGAATTGGAAAGACGCGGGTTTCGAACCGGAATAAAGCCCTGCACCTTCTCTATATATTATCGAAAAACTAATCGTACTCAAGGTGAGTGTACCAGTTAGTGACACTGTCCCAGTTACTGACATTTTTTGGTCGTATCTCTTGTAACATTATTTCGAATATCATAAAAAAATCGTATCTTATTCTCTGAGCCTGTAGTAACTAGTTTGTGTCATGGAAAAAATCAGAATTCTTATCATATTGAATAGCGTATATTTTCGGGCGTCGGGCTTATTACCAGAGCGCGAAGTGAATTTTGACAGCATGACCGCGCGTCAGTAGTGGGAGTACCCGAGTTCCAAGAAAAATACTCTCCTAACCGCCCATAGCCGGGCTTATTACCAGAGCGGACTGTAATACATTTCGATGAAATTCATAGGCATCATGGGGCTCCCGCCTGATATGCTCACAGAACTTCGTCATTGAACCGAAAGCTCCGTAGCAAATATGGTCGAAAACTTACTACAGTTTTGCTAACCACGTGTCAACGTTTTCCAAGTCGATCAAATAATTCTTATCAACCGTTACTTCGAATGACGTGATGTGTGAATTAATCGTAACATCAATCTGAGCAAATATTACCATAATCTCGTGTGCTGAAAGATATTTAGGAAAACTTGTGCAAACTTTGTCATATCGCGTGTCTAATGGCATAAGGTGCTAAGCGCCAAAAACGCGATTTTGGTGGCAAAAGGTCGTATAATTTCTTTTTTCGGGCCATTCGCTCTGAAAACGTTGGAACCGTATCAATTGAAATTACGAGATCGAAAAATGTAAGTGCAAAAGGTCGTAAGTTTGGCGGATACGTCGTTCTTTCATCACAATTTTTAAGGAAAAATAAAAAACAACGTAAAGGCAACACGTCGTATCCACCATTATTTTTTCTTCAATTTTTCATGAATTTTCCAAATGGCTGCAAAAACTCGTGAAAGACAAAGACAAATCGAAATAGACGTCGTTTTGAAAAATTCGATAAAAGAAATCGCAGTTAAAAGCAGAAGGTCGTATCCGCCCAACTTACGACCTTTTGCACTTACATATTTCGATCTCGTAATTTCAATTGATCTATAAGTTTCGAACGTTTTCGGAGCGATTGGCGTGAAAAAAAATTGTACGACTTTATGCCATTATAAACAGCAAAACGTCGTATAATGGCGCTCACGTCCTTATGTCATTAGACACGCGATATACGTTACCAATTCTTTGTTCATCGCCTACGTTAAGTTATCGACGTGGTAGGGGGTCTCCTGATGTGTATAAATACGACGGATCGGACGAATTCTAACCAGACACAAAGTAAGTGGCTACCTTCAACATGAGCAAAATCGTCTGTCTCCTTGTCGCCTCATTGCTGTGCGTCGGTGTTGCCAGCGGTAAGTTACAGACCAATAGCAAATGCTCGAACGTTCTATTTTCCAATACAATGAAACCTCACTTATACTTATTTCAATCGGGTACGCTAGAAAATACATACATATCAGTGAGAATAACGTAAAAGAAAAACTAATCGAAAGTCAAGTGGTTCGATAGCTTCCACGTCAGCATTGCAATTGTTCAGACACATCATCAACAGGTGAGAAAAAACCTGTTCTGTAGATACACGTAGAAATATTTTTGCATCAAAGAGTAAAATATTTTTGATACAACAAGGATACAATATTCAAACTGAGAATATTTGAATGATTGATTTCAATTCCAACAACCAAACTGGAACTCATGGACGTATATCGAAAGCAATCAATTTTTCAAGTATTGTGTCTCGAAATATTTAACAGCATACTTATTTTGTTATGCCGACATTTTCGTATCACAGAAAGTAAAATTTAGAACCGTAAAATGGTACGGAAGTGGAAAATCGACCATTCATCGAACTCATATATATCAAGAGCAATCAACTATTTGAGTGTTGTGTCACGAAATATCGCGTGTCTAATGACATAAGGACGTAAGCGCCATTAAACAACGTTTTGCGGTTTATAATGGCATAAAGTCGTATAATTTTTTCATCCACGCCAACCGCTCTGAAAACGTTCGAAACGTATAGAATAATTGAAATTACAAGATCGAAAAATGTAAGTGCAAAAGGTCGTAAGTTGGGCGGATACGACCTTCTGCTTTCAACTGCCAATATTTTTTGTTGAATTTTTTTAAATGGTCGTTCTTTCAATTGAGCTTTGCGTTTCACGAGTTTTTACAGCTATTTGGAAAAATCATTAAAAATCATTAAAAAAAATGGCGCTTACGACGTTTTGCCTTTACGTTGTTTTTTTATTTTTCCTTAAAAATTGTAATGAAAGAACGACGTATCCGCCCAACTTACGACCTTTTGCACTCACATTTTCCGATCTCGTAATTTCAATTGATCTATAGATCAATATATAGATACGTCTTGGCCGTTTTCAGAGCGAATGGCGTGAAAAAAAAAATTATATGACCTTTTGCCACCAAAGTCGCGTTTTTGGCGCTTACGACCTTATGCCATTGGACACGCGATATTTAACAGCACACTTAACATTCTGTAGCACGTATGTTCTGCAGGTGGTAAGATTCATTGAATCGTTAAAAATAAAAACTATGCGTACGTCATCACGATATAGATAAAATGTGTTTTTCGTAACACCTGCATGGGAAGTTCGACCCCGCGCACTGTAGAGGGTGCGCGAAATGGCTGATTCCCTTACCGGCCGAGAGCCGTGCCGGAATGTGGACATGTGGCTCCTCGGTCGGGAAGAGGATCAGCTATCTCGCACATTCTCCACAGTCCGCAAAGTCAGACTTTCCATATCAGGTTTTATACAAAAAACAGGATGTGGATCTCGTGCGGGTTGGCGATTCCCGCACTTGATGCAGAATATACTATTTTTAACGTTATGCTCTTTGTTTGGAACTATTTTATTCTCTACATTTTATGCTACACGGAATGTTCAAACCATTTTCCACGTGTCAGGTTCCACTCGATTCGTCAAGTATTGTCATGATATCCTGATTTTTGTTTCAGGAGTCAACCCAGCCGTGGCTACCAGAATCAGTACCATACACAGTAAGTTAAAGCTACCATAAGCAGTAAGTTAAAGATACAGAGATTTTCGATAATGACAGATATTCACTTGTTGTTCAAATTTAGCTCAAACGAGTCGAGCACCGCCGAATGAGGACTTAATCACAGTCCTCTTTACTTAAATTTCAGATAACGTGACAAGTGTCCAAGACCAACTGTCAGCAATTACGCGTGGTGTTGGACGGATGTCCGCCCGTAAGTTCAAAAGAATGTCACCCAATGAAGATATTCAAGTCATAGCTACTAATGACATGCATCAAATATTGACAAAGTACAATAGTGTCATGATGTACCTATTTTATTTTCCAGGTAGGGGTTCCCAGATGACCATCGCAGACGCTGGTAAGTGATAAGTGGATACACTTGCTTCACCAATTTATATGTCTACCAAAACGCTCGAATTATCTTTGTCTTTGTATTCTGGAAAATCATTCCGTTTGATATTCAGGACCTCTCTATTTCTACTTCAGATGCTTTGACGGGAGCCGGAAAATTTCTCGAAACCGCTGCAGCTCATATCCTACGGGGTAACGGGGGTGAGTTGAAGACGACTTTTACCCTTCAAAAATGTTTTCGTGATCTACTGTTCGCTTCACATATCAGGGTGAAGTCGAGAAATTGTTTTAATTGACCGAGATTTTCTATTTTGATTCCTCATATTTCATTATTTTTTTCACTTATTGCCATTATATCATGCGTCAATTGGTGAATTTCCACTCTGTCATGATACGCCTATTTTATTTTCAGGAACCAAATCGAAAATTGCTTCGGCATTCGCGGGTAAGTGACACTCATTCGAAAAATACATCAAGCCTAGCTTGATTTTCATCCAGCTGTTGTTAGAACTGAGTGAGAGTCGAAGACGACTTGATCATAACCTCTGTATTCCAATTTCAGATTCTGTCGACCCAGTAAAAGAAAAACTGATAGTCCAAGCGAGAAGAAACGGACAGACAGCCGGATGTGAGTTGAAGACGATTGTGCCCATCTAGAATATCGCGCCTCAATTAACACTTGAAAATTGTCTAAATTATTGAGGTATCTTCTAATTTCCAGATACCAGCGATCGGATCAAAGGTCTTGTGACCGGACTTAATAAAACATTCGACGCAATCGAGAACCAAGTGAATGCGATTTTGGATGCTGCATTCGCGATTGCCCCTATAAGTAAGCCTCCAGTTAGGCAAACGTATTTGATACTCAACAGTCCGACGCCCGATACGAATAAAAGGACGTTTCAAATTCCGGATGGAAAAGAGCACATTTCATATTCCGGGTGGAAAAGAGCACGTTTCAGGTTGACTCGAATACTAGCACGTTTCGGGTTGACTCGAATAATAGCACGTTTCTTTAATATTATAATACGTAGTCTAACAATGGCAATCGTGTCTCGAAATATTTAACAGCATACTTATTTTGTTATGCCTACATTTTCGTATCACAGAAAGTAAAATTTAAGACCGTAAAATGGTACGGAAGTGGAAAATCGACCATTCATCGAACTCATGTTTATCAAGAGCAATCAACTTTTGAAGTGTTGTGTCACGAAATATCGTGTCTAATGACATAAGGACGTAAGCGCCATTATACGACGTTTTGCTGTTTATAATGGCATAAAGTCGTATAATTTTTTTTTCACGCCAATCGCTCTGAAAACGTTCGAAGCGTATAGATCAATTGAAATTACGAGATCGAAAAATGTAAGTGCAAAAAGTCGTAAGTTGGGCGGATACGACCTTCTGCTTTTAACTGCGATTTCTATTATCGAATTTTTCAAAACGACGTCGATTTAGTAGTGTATGTAGTGAAAGAACGACGTATCCGCCAAACTTACGACCTTTTGCACTCACATTTTTCGATCTCGTAATTTCAATTGATCTATACGTTTTGGCCGTTTTCAGAGCGGATGGCGTGAAAAAAAAATTACACGACCTTTCGCCACCAAAATCGCGTTTTGGCGCTTACGACCTTATGCCATTAGACACGCGATATTTAACAGCACACTTAACATTTTGTAGTACGTATGTTCTGCAGGTGGTAAGACTCATTGAATCGTTGAGGGCATGCTGGACTCAGTATTTCCGTATTTAAAAAATGGTGAAGCCTGATATGAACGGGGGTTGTTTAATGGGTTCCTTAGACGATTTGTAATCAAATTGGTAGCTGCATAAACGTGTATCTCACCTAAGTCGCTTTTTTGTTTCGCGAAGCGTGGGACCGTCACTTGTTTTCACTGATATCACCGACTACTCATCACAAGGGTGGAAACGAATTAGTGAGCGACCTCATAAATATAATTCCACTCACATATATCGCAAAACTTGTTCATTTCACTCAACGATGAAGACGAAAAATTGTTTCAAAAAAGACTGTAATTCTCGGTATAAATCAGTGACCGCGGCCATGTTGGATCGTCTCGCCAACCTTCGTCTCGCGGTCCTGCGATTCAGGAACCGCCGTTCCTTGTTCAGCGCTATGACAGCTGAGCGGGAATTCAAACGGAAATAATTCGGAATAATAATAGTTATAACGATGCATTATTATTATTATTATTTTTATTATTATTATCATTAGAATTACAATAATGATTTCCGAAATAATAATAATAACAATTATTGAAATAATAATAATTATTATTATCATTGAAAAAAATTGACTCGAACGTGGTGAAATTTCCGAATGAAAATGAAAACGTATGCGCCATTTTATCATTTTTTTTTCTACCAACACTGAAATCCTGTGCAACGCACAGAATAATAAAAATTCCGGATCTTTTGAGAAATTTTCAAGTACCATCATAAAAAAATTAGACAAGGCAGAGAGTCGTATACGCCCTGTATTATTCAATTTTTTTTATCTTGAAAATGTTGTGAAAATCGGAATTTCAATTTTTTCCATACTAATAATAATAATATAATAATCACAATTATTATTATGATAATGATTATCATTATTATAAATAATTAAATTTATAAATAAATAAATTTTCTACAAAAACTCGAAAATCCTGTGAAACGCATAAAAAAGTCTAATTTTAGTTCTTTATTTGAAATTTTCAAAATTCAAAAAACAAAAAAAAAATTCACTGGGCAACGGTATAAAGTCGTATACGCCATTTTTTTTCACAAATACTCTTGTCCTGTGCAACGCATAGAAAAATTGAAAATCCGATTTTCACAACATTTTCAAGATAAAAAAAATTGAATAATAAAGGGCGTATACGACTCTATACCTCTGCCTTGTCTAATTTTTTTATGATGGTACTTGAAAATTTCTCAGAAGATCCGGAATTTTTATTATTCTGTGCGTTGCACAGGATTTCAGTGTTGGTAGAAAAAAAAATGGCGCATACGTTTTCATTTTCATTCACAAATTTCACCACTTTCGAGTCAATTTTTTTCAATGATAATAATAATTATTATCATTTCAATAATTGTTATTATTATTATTATGGAAATCATTATTGTAATTCTAATGATAATAATAATAAAAATAATAATGATAATAATGCATCGTTATAACTATTATTATTCCGAATTATTTCCGTTTGAATTCCCGCTCAGCTGTCATAGCGCTGAACAAGGAACGGCGGTTCGTGAATCGCAGGACCGCGAGACGAAGGTTGGCGAGACGATCCAACATGGCCGCGGTCACTGCTTTATACCGAGAATTACAGTCTTTTTTTTGAAACAATTCTTCGTCTTCATCGTTGAGTGAAATGAACAAGTTTTGTGATATATGTGAGTGGAATTATATTTATGAGGTCGCTCACTAATTCGTTTCCACCCTTGTGATGAGTAGTCGGTGATATCAGTGAAAACAAGTGACGGTCCCACGCTTCGCGAAACAAAAAAGCGACTTAGGTGAGATACACGTTTATGCAGCTACCAATTTGATTACAAATCGTCTAAGGAACCCATTAAACACCCCCCGTTCATATCAGGCTTCATCATTTTTTAAATACGGAAATACTGAGTCCAGCATGCCCTTAAAAATAAAAACTATGCGTACGACATCACGATATAGATAAAATGTGTTTTTTGAACGTTATGCTCTTTGTTTGGAACCATTTTATTCTCTACATTTTATGCTACACGGAATGTTCAAACCATTTTCCACATGTCAGGTTCCACTCGATTCGTCAAGTATTGTCATGATATCCTGATTTTTGTTTCAGGAGTCAACCCAGCCGTGGCTACCAGAATCAGAACCATATACAGTAAGTTAAAACTACCATAAACAGTAAGTTAAAGATACAGAGATTTTCGATAATGACAGATATTCACTTATTGTTCGAATTTAGCTCAAGCGAGTCGAGCACCGCGGAATGACGACTTAATCACAGTCTTCTTTACTTAAATTTCAGATGTCACGACAAATGTCCAAGACCAACTGTCAGCAATTACGCGTGGTGTTGGACGGCTATCCGCCTGTAAGATCAAAACAATGTCACCCATTGAAGATATTCAAGTCATAGCTACTAATGAAATGCATCAAATATTGACAAAGTACAATAGTGTCATGATGTACCTATTTAATTTTCCAGATAGGGGTTCCCAGATGACCATCGCAGACGCTGGTAAGTGATAAGTGGATACACTTGCTTGAGCAATTTATACGTCTACCAAAACGCTCGAATTATCTTTGTCTTTGTATTCTGGAAAATCATTCCGTTTGATATTCAGGACCTCTCTATTTCTACTTCAGATACTTTGAAGAATGCCGGAATCTATCTCGAAAATGCTGTAGCTTATATCCTAAGTGGTGACGGGGGTGAGTTGAAGACGACTTTTACCCTTTAAAAATGTTTTTGTGATCTACTGTTCGCTTCACATATCAGGGTGAAGTCGAGAAATTGTTTGAATTGACCAAGATTTTCTATTTTGATTCTTCATATTTCATTATTATTTTCAATTATTGCCATTATATCATGCGTCAATTGGTGAATTTCCACTTTGTCATAATACGCCTATTTTATTTTCAGCAACCAAATCAGAAGTATCTGCCAGATTCCGGAGTAAGTGACACTCATTCGAAAAATACATCAAGCCTAGCTTGATTTTCATCCAGCTGTTAGAACTGAGTGAGAGTAGAAGACGACTTGATCATAACCTCTGTATTCCAATTTCAGATTCTGTCGACCCAGTAAAAGAAAAACTGATAGTCCAAGCGAGAAGAAACGGACAGACAGCCGGATGTGAGTTAGAGACGATTGTGCCCATCTAGAATATTGCGCCTCAATTAACACTTGAAAATTGTCCAAATTATTGAGGTATCTTTTAATTTCCAGATACCCGCGATCGGATCAAAGGTCTTGTGACCGGACTTAATAAATCATTCGACGCAATCGAGATCCAAGTCAATGCGATTTTGGATGCTGCATTCGCGGTTGCCCCTAGTAAGCCTCCAGTTAGGCAAACGTATTTGATACTCAACATTCCGACGCCCGATACGAATAAAAGGACGTTTCAAATTCCGGATGGAAAAGAGCACGTTTCAGGTTGACTCAAATAATAGCACGTTTCGTTAATATTATAATCCGTCTAACAATGGCAATCGGATTATAATATTAACGAAAAGTGCTATCATTCGAGTCAACCCGAAACGTGCTAGTATTCGAGTCAACCTGAAACGTGCTCTTTTCCACCCGGAATTCGGAACGTGCTTTTATTCGTATCGGGCGTCGATTCGATCCCTGATTTCAATTGTACCACTAGTTTAGTACTGCTAAACTACGATCCTAAATATTTTGACTTTTTATATTATTTCCAACATCAACTAAAATATGATGATTTCCTAAGTTATACTTTCAATGTGTTCTGGTAATTGCCATTGAATCGTAATTTCACTTTCTCAGGAAGATATTTATAATCATAAATCCCATGCCAGTCCAGCTGAACCGAAGCAGCAGAAGGGACTATTGGTGAGTCTCATCGACTGTATCACCTGATACGAAGATGCTGAATATATTTATTCACTAATTTTGGTGAATCTATTCGCAGGTCACTTCTTAGCAGCTATCGCGGAGCGGAATATTCGGAACCGCTTGTGCTAATCTAAAGAACTTTTTGTGGAAGAACGTAAATCATCTGCTGGACGAGAGACTACCACTTTCTTCCAGCACGTATTCCAATTGATTACTGAATATGTATATATACCAGTGAGAATAATGTAAAGCTGCATAAGATTGTGAGCAATAAAAATTTATTTCGAAAATATTCATTCGCTTTATCGTATAAATCTTCCATTTCCCAACAAAGATTCCGAATACAAAACAATAAAGACATTCAGAGGCCCTTTTAAAAACGATTACTTTTTTTTCACTTGCATTCCCTCAAAATCCGAAGAGAGATTTCAAGAATTCAGAAAATCAACCGAATGACCTGTTTATACGTCTGGCCCCACGGTCCATACGTCGCCCACCCTGACGAACTCTCACACACACACTCCCACACGAACACTTAGACTTGACTTCTAGATCTTAGACTATCCGCAATTCTACTCTTTACGCCTAAGCCTGACGGTGCATCACACGATAGGCGTGGAATCGCGTACCGTGGGATGGCTCGGTCAGTCTTATGCACTTCCCCCCTGGCTTCTTCAGTCTTGACTGAATTAGCTGGACTCACTTCCATAACTACTCTCTCGAGAATAAGATCTCTCTTAAACTAGTAATATACTGTAGCACTGTTTGAACTACATTCTTGAATTCTCTGTTCTACGCAAGATACTCTGTTGTTACTTATCACCAAATAAACCTTCGGTATACTTCTGTATCTTCATACGGGATGAACCCCATATAAATATGCTGTGACTTGCTCTGCTTGTTACACTGGTGGCAGCGGTGTTCCCCGTCACGAAGATTAAAAAGTGATTAAGTGAAAAGTTTATTTGAGTTGAGCACAAGTTTTCCGCCGATCTGGACCCGTACAATCCAGAAACGTAATAACTTGCGCGAAGCGTATTTGAAAGGCTCCAAGCCAAGAAGCGATTAAGACACATAAATTCATCAAAAGTAAGTGTTCTGACCAAAGTGTAACGAGCATAAATTGACGTGAAAACAAAAGTGCACCAAGAAGTCAAAACTACATCAGCACATCGTCGAATAAAATTAGTTTTAATAATAATTAACCATTACATAATCAAGGCTTACCTCGCAACCATAAGACGACGGAAGATAATAATAAGAAAATCTCGCATTCTCAATAAGACGACGGAATATTGGTTATTAAAAATTTTGAGTGAACAGTGATTCACAAAAATTTGTGCTCTCGCAACACACGTAAGACGACGAGAATATAATAATTAATCGAAGACCAAAAATCAATTGAGTCATTCGAAACAAAGAATCTCCACACCGCACGAGTCCCAGTATCCTGAGTCAGACGAGAAGCAGATAAGGACGACATCAATTCGACGCAGAGCCCACCTGCACCCAGCAGCTAGCCGTCGCTAGCCGTTGCAGCCGCCAGCCGTCATCGACGATCGCAGATCATCGCCCCACCACCCAAACCCCCTTGTCTCGAAGAATTCTACATCCATCGCAACCGTGCGATACCTCTTCACCATTCTCGTCATACTCAGCTCATTGTAAGTCTCTCGAAAATATAGAATTTAATACAGAATTAATATTAGTTTATAAACAATGAGCATTAAAATGACTCCTCCAGTCGAAACCGCAGTGAGGATTCCGTCTCTGAACGCACGAAGTGCTGCAAGCATGGTTCCTACATTCGACGGTCGTAACATACCAGTAGAATCGTTTATCCGTAAAGCTCAATATGCTATTTGCTTAGTAACTCCAGGAGAATTACCTCTACTGACGATGCTACTTTGTGCGAAAATTGAAGGCCTCGCAGAGGAATATGTCTAATCTGGAACTCCAGTCCCTATGACTAAAGTATTAGAAAATTTAAGACGCGCTTACTCCTCAAAACTAAGCTTGCAGGACATTCGGACACAGATCGGAACCGCAGCGCAAAGAAACAACGAAAGTGTTGTAGAATATGGCAATAGAGTATAAAATCAGAAGACTCGGCATCGGTAATTAAGTTTGTAACAAATTCTGCTGGATCTTTGTTCATGAGAGTTTTGAAGAATGACTTGGAAATCAGAGTTGTTAACGAAAAACCAACTTCGCTACGTGACGCTATTGAAAAAGCAATCAAAGTCGAAGCATTAGTCCAAGGAAGGCGCACTTTGGAAGCCTACCGTAATATGATAAACAAGGACATTCGATCGAAACATGCAGATCAAAACAGCGCGGCTCAGAAATTTTTTGTAGATTTTGTAACAGAAACAGCCATTCCACTGAGGAATGCAGATCAAGACAGCGCACGAATATTCGAGCTTGTACATTTTGCAATAGGAACGGTCACACATATGAATTTTGTAACATGAGAAACCTCAACAGTCAGTAAAACCCGCAAAATTCGGGATCTAATCAAAGTAATAACGGTAACCAAAGTCCTTTCAACCGTCAACAAAATCACCGCTCCTCCAACCGTAGATCCAACTAGCAACAGTCCCAATCTCACAACCAGCCGCGTTACAATAATTATGGGCGACAATCCCAACCAAACAATCAAGGACAGTACAATAACTACCAACATCAGTCAAATCGAGATGACGAAAGAAATGATCCACAAAATCGCAACAACCCCTACCAACAACGAAATAACGCGCAGGTCAGCTACACAAATCTTGCTCAGCCGGATTGGCAGCAGCAGCAACAACAACAGCAACAATTCTCAAACAACGCGCTAAATTTAAACGAGTAACGGGACGCGCCGATAGTCCGTACTTAAGTAGAGCGTCCAGAAATTTCGAGAAACCATTGAATGACGCGTCAATAATCGACGACGACGGCGACGATCCGCCGAATGTTTTTCCAGATGCGACTAGCCTAAGAGTCGGATTAATCGCTGACACTATAGCAGAAAGTTCGAAAGAAAAAGTCCCGGTGACATCTCAAATATCATCGACCGATTCAAAGCGTCATCTGAACGAGCGCGACTTGTATGAAAACCCCAGTTTAGTGAAGCAATCTCGAGATCGACAAGAATCTTTCCAAACGTTCAGAGTTGGATATTTAACAGCTTCGCGGAAAATTACGGAAAATCCTGATGAGAGAATGATATCGTCAAGCTCGAAATCGGTTAAACGCAAAGTAAATACCGAATCGTATCACAGCGCGGAACGGCGAAAGAAAACAACAGCACGTGGAGTCGACTACTCAGATTACCCATTCGACGCTGATAACAAAGACGTTTCAAGTCCAGGCGAAGCGAACGCGCAGGCTCAACACATCCACACTACCAACGCTAATACACAACGGAACACACAGGTGAACGATGCGGACATTCCTCTAGCCAAAAGTATCAAAGTCACAAACATCAGAGATTTGATAGCCGAACCCACAGAGAAGCAATATAGATCGAAAATTACTAGGTCTAAAATGGGCACAGTCGAAAACGTCGAGAAATACCGCGAAACGAAATCTTCCAGTAATCTAATACCGCTGCACGGGCGAGACGAAAACAATTATTCAAAATCTTTCGCTATCTCTAACTATGAATCAGAGACACTTCAAAGTCCTTCAGACTCACGATCAGATAACAGAAAAATTGTTAAGAGAAATCATAAGCGAATTTCAAAACCTGTTTATTCGAAGTTCTCATTCGTCGAACGCAAATATTTACCGCAGAATAGCCAATCCAAACCCATGGCCGGTACCTCTAGAGATCTTGATCCAAAAATTATACTACCGTTGAGCTGTTTCCTCACACATTTAGACGACCTGCTTCCAATAGCTGACTCGAATGCCAAAGAATTAAACAGAAAGATAACTCAGCTCATTGCATCTCAGCTGACTGCGCAGCCTCGCTAGGTGCAGCAGACTGTAAGGTGACACGCGAACAGATAAACAAGCAAAGATTTAACGCGATCGAATCTAAACTCAGAGATAGTTTTGACCCTTTAAAATCGAAGCGAGACGAAATATCGAAGAGCCATACCAGACCTCCTCCTCGACCTCCAGAGTCAAATACAAAAAGACCGTCATCCGAAATTCTACCTCCTCCTCGACCCCCTGACCCTAGTGCAGACTTTCTGCCGTCCAACACCTTATCTCTTCTTCATACGACCAAACAAAGATCCCCTATACATAAGTTCTCTCCTCCATCAGCTGTAGACTCAGACCAAACACCTGACACTTCTATTCGCTTATCAACTACTCACGAAGGTCGAAACACACATTCAGACCAACACAGCGACGATCCGACTGACGAACGCGACCTTGACAGCGATACTTTTGATTAACCGATGGCAATATCAGATATTCCTCCCGCAGAAATCTCTGACCCCTCAATGATAGTTTCAAAATCGAACTACCCTGTTGACAACGATTTTTCAACAAAAACTTAAATCAACAGACAGGCTCACTTTCGACTTTTCAAGGACAAATTAATTTTTAAACAATTTCCAGACTCCAAACCTATTTTCCTTTTTATGTTACAAAAATCGCTCGCATAAAAAAAAAAAAATTATACTTGCAGTGTAAATTGAATTTCAATATTCGTTACTTTTGAACAAATTAACCGATTGCAAGATAAAACAGATTCTTGCGACGCATTCTTGACCATCCTTCGAAATCTAGTTTAACAACACATTTTTTTAAATATAAGCTTAGTATTACAATACCTATAATTAACAAGTATTATACAATTTTCATGCATCGAAACAAACCCCTCGAAGAAATATATATTGTTATTATTCATTCCCCACAAAAGCAAAGACCATTTGCATCAAAATCATTCGAAACTTTGGAAACGACCCCCACCACTTGAATATATGAATTACCCATAATTACCTCATTTCGATTAGAATTAAGTATAATAATAAGACATATTTGTATTCACCAATATCCAATAAATAATTGGTTTTCCCTTCAGCCCTTACCACATTAGATTACTGAGAAGAATTGTATTAGATTTACATTCATATTCGTCACCAAATTCCGATCATATGTCACACAAAATTATACACATTCATATTGTAAGCCAAATACACAACAACACCAACATCGTTGATAATTGAATTACCATTTTACGAAATGATTTTCAAAATTTAAATAATTGTAAAAGAACCATTGTAAACTAACCTTAAGTGAACTTAAATTTAGCAAACTCTACAGCTTACACCTTATACACTTAAAACACATGCTCAACACCCTATGTTTTATCTAACGGGGGAGGGGGGGTCACGTCTGGTCCCACGGTCCATACGACGCCTACCCTCACACACCCTCACACACACACTTAGACTTAACTACTAGATTAGACTTAGGCTATCCGCAACTCTACTCTTCTCTCTTAAGCCTGACGCGACGTGATGTGTGAATTAATCGTAACATCATCTGAGCAAATATTATCATAATCTCGTGTGCTGAAAGATATTTGGGAAAATTTGTGCAAACTTTGTTACATCGCGTGTCTAATGGCATAAGGTCGTAGCGCCAAAAACGCGATTTCGGTGGCAAAAGGTCGTATAATTTTTTTCACGCCATTCGCTCTGAAAACGGCCAAAACGTATAGATCAATTGAAATTACGAGATCGAAAAATGTAAGTGCAAAAGGTCATAAGTTTGGCGGATACGTCGTTCTTTCATCACAATTTTTAAGGAAAAATAAAAAACAACGTAAAGGCAAAACGTCGTAAGCGCCATTTTTTGTTCATGATTTTTAATGATTTTTACCAAATAGTTGTAAAAACTCGTAAAACGCCAAAATAAATCGAAAGAACGACCATTTAAAAAAATTCGATAAAAGATATTGGTAGTTGAAACCAGAAGGTCTTAAGCGCCATTCTGATTTTTTTCAATTTTTCATGATTCTTACAAATAGCTGTAAAAACTCGTGAAACGCAAAGAAAAATCGAAATCGACGTCGTTTCGAAAAATTCGATAAAAGAAATCGCAGTTAAAAGCAGAAGGTCGTATCCGCCCAACTTACGACCTTTTGCAGTTACATTTTTCGATCTCGTAATTTCAATTGATACGGTTCCAACGTTTTCAGAGCGATTGGCGTAAAAAAAATTACACGACTTTATGCCAATATAAACAGCGAAACGTCGTATAATGCCGCTTACGTCCTTATGTCATTAGACACGCGACATACGCGACATTCGTGGTAGGGGTCTCTCTGCTGTGTATAAATACGACGGATCGGACGAATGAAGTAAATGGCTACCTTCAACATGAACAAGATCTTCTGTCTTCTTGTCGCCTCATTGGTGTGCGTCGGTGTTGCCAGCGGTAAGTTACAGACCAATAGCACATGCTCAAACGTTCTATTTTACAATACAATGAAACCTCACTTATACTTATTTCAATCGGGTACGCTAGAAAATACATACATATAAGTGAGAATAACGTAAAAAAACCAATTGAGAGTCAAGTGGTTCGATGGCTTCCACGTCAGCATTGCAATTATTCACACACATTATCAACAGGTGAAAAAAACCTGTTCGGTAGATAAACTTAAAAATATTTTTGCATCAAGGAGTAAAATATTCTCGATACAAGAAGGATACAGTATTCAAACTGAGAATATTTGGATTATTGATTTCAATTCCAACAGCCAAACTGGAACTCATGGACGTATATCAAAAGCAATCAACTTTTCAAGTATTGTCTTTCGAAATACTTAACAGCATACTTATTTTGTTATGCCTCCATTTTCGTATCACAGAAAGTAAATATTAAAACCGTAAAATGGTACCGAAGTGGAAAATCGACCATTCATCGAACTTATGTATATCGAGAGCAATCAACTATTTGGGTGTTGTGTCACGAAATATGGGCAGTCTAATGACATAAGGACGTAAGCGCGATTATACGTCGTTTTGCTGTTTATAATGGCATAAAGTCGAATAATTTTTTCATTCACGCTAACCGCTCTGAAAACGTTCGAAACGTATAGAATAATCGAAATTACGAGATGGAAAAATGTAAGTGCAAAAGGTCGTAAGTTGGGCGGATACGACCTTCTGCTGTTAACTGCCAATATTTTTATCGAATTTTTTTAAATGGTCGTTTTTTCAATTTATCTTTACATTTTACGAGTTTTTACAGCTATTTAAAAAAATCGTGAGAAATAAAAAAAATCAAAATGGCCCGTACGACCTTCTGCTTTTAACTACCAATATTTTTTATCGAATTTTTTCAAATGGTTGTTTTTTCAATTTATCTTTGCGTTTCACGATTTTTCACAGCTATTTGGTAAAATCATTAAAAATCATGAAAAAAATGCCGCTTACGACGTTTTACCTTTACGTTATTTTTTATTTTTCCTTAAAAATTGTAAGGAATGAACGACGTATCCGCCCAACTTACGACCTTTTGCACTCATATTTTTCGATCTCGTAATATCAATTGATCTATAAGTTTTGGCCGTTTTCAGAGCGAGTGGCGTGAAAAAAAAATTATATGACCTCTTGCCACCAAAATCGCGTTTTTGGCGCTTACAACCTTATGGCATTAGACACGCGATATTTGACAGCGCACTTAAAATTTTGTAGCACGTATGTTCTGCAGGTGATTATTCATTGAATCGTTAAAAAAAACTATACTTACGTCATCCCGATATAGATGGAATGTGGTTTTTTGAACGTAATGCTCTTTGTTTGGAACCATTTTATTCTCTACATTTTATGCTACACGGAATGTTCAAACCATTTTCCACATGTCGGGTTCCACTCGATTCGTCAAGTATTGTCATAATATCCTCATTTTTGTTTCAGGAGTCAACCTAGCCGTGGCTACCAGAATCAGTACCATAAACAGTAAGTTAAAGATACAGAGATTTTCGATAATGACAGATATTCACTTGTTGTTCAAATTTAGCTCAAGCGAGTCGACCACCACCGAATGAGGACTTAATCACAGTCCTCTTTACTTAAATTTCAGATGACTTGACAAATCTTCGAGACGATCTGTCAGCAATGACGCGTGGTGTTGGACGGCTGTCCGCCTGTAAGTTCAAAACAATGTCACCCAATGAAGATATTGAAGTCATAGCTACTTATGCATGCGTCAAATACTGACAAAGTACAATAGTGTCATGATGTACATATTTTATTTTCCAGATAGGGGTTCCAAGATGACCATCGCGGACGCTGGTAAGTGATAAGTGGATACACTTGCTTGACCAATTTATACGTCTACCAAAACGCTCGAATTATCTTTATCTCCATATTCTGGAAAATCATTCCGTATGATATTCAGGACCTCTCTATTTCTATTTCAGTTACTTTGACGAATGCCGGAATCTATCTCGAAAATGCTGTAGCTTCTATCCTAAGCGGTGACGGGGGTGAGTTGAAGACGACTTTTAGCCTTTAAAAATGTTTTTGTGATCTACTGTTCGCTTCACATTCAGGGTGAAGTCGAGAAATTGTTTTAACTGACCGAGATTTTCTATTTTGATTCTTATTATTTCATTATTATTTTTAATTCTTGCCATTATATAATGCGTAAATTGGTGAATCTCCACTCTGTCATGATACGCCTATTTTATTTTCAGGAAACAAATCAAGAATTGCTTCCGCATTCGCGGGTAAGTGACACTCATTCGGAAAATACATCAAGCCTAGCTTGATTTTCATCCCGCTGTTGTTAGAACTGAGTGAGAGTCGAAGACGACTCGATCATAACCTCTGTATTCCAATTTCAGATTATGTCGACCCAGTAAAAGACAAACTGATAGTCCAAACGAAAAGAAACGCACCGAAAGTCGGATGTGAGTTGGAGACGATTGTGCCCATGTAGAATATCGCGCCTCAATTAACACTTGAAAATTGTCTAAATTATTGAGGTATCTTCTAATTTTCAGATACCAGCGATCGGATCACAGGTCTTGTGACCGGAATTACTAAAGCATTCAACGCAATCGAGAACCAAGTCAATGCGATTTTGGATGCTGCATTCGCGGTTGCCCCTAGTAAGCTTCCAGTTAGGCAAACGTCTTTGATACTCAACATTCCAACGCCCGATACGAATAAAAGCACGTTTCAGATTCCGGGTGGAAAAGAGCACGTTCCAAATTCCGGGTGGAAAAGAGCACGTTTCAGGTTGACTCGAATACTAGCACGTTTCGGGTTGACTCCAATAATAGCACGTTTCGTTAATATTTTAATCCGTCTAACAATGGCAATCGGATTACAATATTAACGAAACGTGCTATTATTTGAGTCAACCTGAAACGTGCTCTTTTCCACCCGGAATATGAAACGTGCTTTTATTCGTATCGGGCATCGATTCGATCGCTGATTTCAATTGTACCACCAGTTTAGTACTGCTAAACTACGATCCTGAATATTTTTAATTTTTATATTATTTCCATCATCAACTAAAATATGATGATGGCTTAAATTATACTTTCAATGTGTTCTGGTAATTCCCATTGAATCGTAATTTCACTTTCTCAGGAAGATATTTATAATCATAAATCCCATGCCAGTCCAGCTGAACCAAAGCAGCGAAAGAGACTATTGGTGAGTGTCATCGACAGTATCACCTGATACGAAGATGCTGAATATATTTATTCACTAATTTTGGTGAATCTCTTCGCAGGCCACTTCTTAGTAGCTATCGCGGAGCGGAATATTCGGAACCGCTTGTGCTAATCTGAAGAACTTTTTGTGGAAGAACGTAAATCATCTGCTGGACGAGAGACTACCACTTTCTTCCAGCACGTCTTCCAATTGATCACTGAATATGTACATGTATACCAATGTGAATAATGTAAAGCTGCATAAGATTGTGAGCAATAAAAATCAATTTCGAAAATATTCGTTCGCTGTATCGTATCAATTTTTCATTTTCCAACACAGATTCCGAATACAAAAGAATAAAGACATTCAGAGGCCCTTATCGAAACGATTACTTTTTTCTTCCGAGTCACGTGACATGTGAAAAGATTCTTCATTTGGAACAGCTGCATGAAAAGCTTGATTCCGTTCGGACCGATTTGGATGAAATTGTCAAGGCATACTCTTCTTATTCCGAGGCTGTGCCGATAAAGTTTTCAAACGTCGCTCGCCAACCGTATTGAAATAGAACATACCGTGAGGAATATTACGATACAGATAATTAGTCACTGATTATCCGAAAATAGTGATTCAAAAACCGAAAGACCGAAAGACTATCTAGATATGGTATAGAGGACATTTCAATGACGGGATTCGTTTACCCCGATTGTCGAGTCTGATTCATATTGTATTGACGCAAGTACTTGAATCGTTAATTCATCATCACTTCTGAATATTCAATAAAGTTTCATCATCGCCTGTACCTTATTGATACAGTTGTGCATCGTGGACTACGAATACCTTAATTCAAATATTATTTTGTTCAGAGGTGGATGCCTAATTGGCGTTCACATCATCTGAATTTAACAAAAATTTCTTGACGTTCATCATTCTTTGTCACATTATTTGCATTTTTTTTCACTTGCATTCCCTCAAAATCCGAAGAGAGATTTCAAGAATTGAAGGGTGGCACGGCAAAACGGTGTCAGTGCCAAAAAATCGAAAATACGTTTTTTTGTTTGTAAAATTTTTCAAAATACGTACGCACGTCCTTGCAAAACGATATGGCTGACAAAAATTTATTCGCGATGATATAAAAAGTTGGCACGGCAAAACGGTGTAAGTGCCATCTGCACCATCTCACAGTGTATGTAACGGATTTTTTTTCAACCAAGATCAATATTCTGAACGCGTAATATTATTTTTTGCAACACTTGCATGGGAAGTTCGATTTCGCGCACCGCGGAAAGTGCGCAGAGCGGTCGATTACTGCGCTGGGCGGATAGCGTTCCCTGCTGAAAAAAAATTATAAAATCTCATAGAAAACTACTATTTTTTCAATGAGAATCTATGATTTTACTAAAATGTATGAGAGACAGAAAATTGTCCTCATCCGACAGTTTATAAGAAAGTATGAGTATTGTATGATTTCAAGAATTTATGAGGTAATACTCACAATATATCTATAAGAATTGATAACGATGAAAATCCGATGCGGTTTTATCATAGATTTAAAAATTGAAGTCAATGAGAGTTTATAATGAAAAGATCATCGTATAAGATTTTGTCAGTATAAACTGATATATCTTCAATCAGAAACTGTATGGAAATTATAAAGTGATGTATTTATGAGAATGTATACGCTTTTCCATTTTCAATAACAAGTTCGAGTTTAAGAGTTTTAATGAGTATTATATATCATGAATTTCGTGATGAAACATCATGTAATATCTATGGGGTTTTATAAGCGATTTCCAAAAAACGAAATTCTTGAGTGTATGATAAAAAGAAAGGATTTCCAGTGACAGATCCACATCGTTTTCTCATAAAATAAAAACGACTGTCGTAAGGGTTTATAAGGTATTCCCCAATGTGACTAATCCAGTCTCAAAACTTATAAGCTTCTGACTCAGTAATTATATCGAGTGACCCGGCAACTAAGGATATGAGTTTTCATAAGACTTTACCGAGTTCGACCAATCCCCTCTGGAAACTTATAGCGTTACAGCAATTACGTAGTTCGGCGCGCCACCACACAGTGGCGCGGTCTTCTCGCGAGTAAGTTGCCACTGCGATTTGGTTTAGGTCGGACCGCGTGCCGCATTGCTAATATCTGATATTCAAGAAAAATATGATCACGCTATATCTCTTCGTGAGAAATAGTGTATCGTTCAGATCCAGAGTGCTACAAACATGTACTCTGGAGATTGAAAAAAAATTAATTCCATCGCAACAGGGTCTGACGATGAGGTAATAATTTGTATAATTTTATGAGAATCTACTATCGGATTCTACAAGAAATTTCCTTCAGAGATAATTTGGGTGTATCAACAAAGTTGTTGAATTCCTATATTTAAAAAAAATACAAGAAATTTCCTACTCTGCCGATGAGGAAATACCTCATACGGTATCATAGAGTTTCGCTACTATGAATCGTGCTTCCATCGAGCCAATCGTATACTACAACAAAATTCCAGTAAAAAAAGCACGCAAAATATTATTCTCTGCTGGTAGGGGGAACATCTCATAGAAAATCATAGAAGTCGTACAAACCATTTTCAAAATAACTTATATATTCTGATATTGAACACCTACCCTCATTCTCATTCATCCTCATAAATGTTGGCGATAGCAAGTGTATCTCATAAATTCTGATAGAGAAACATGTCTTCAAATATTGATTTCCGTTTTCTGATTGATTCTCATAGAGCTCTCATAAACTCTGTTAAAACAGTTTGAGAAAATTACTGTCAGTTTTTATGAGAATTTTCAGTGACAGATCCACATCGTTTTCTCATAAATTTTTCAGTCAATTTATTTTTTTATAAGAATTTATGATTTCTTTCCAGCAGGGTTAGGTAATATTTATTACCTAACGCAGACGACGGTTCTAGCGTTGAGTAATATTTATTACCGCACGCTAGTCTCAGCGAGACTCTGTTAGCTAGCGCCATCAGACGGGATACTTGGTAACTACGATCGCGTGCGCTGCTCTACGCCACGCTCAGGTTAGAGTGCCGAGTGCCGCGGCGGCGAAATCGAACTACCCATTGCAAGGGG
>JAFFZH010014724.1:0-13135 GCA_018420115.1 Euura saliciscinereae
GTGTGTGTGTGTGTGTGTGTGTGTGTGTGTGTGTGTGTGCACACGGCTGCATGGTCAATGACTCAATCTGAAAATGAATGCTTACAGTAATTCGGAAATCATTCGGACAAATTTGGAAAACCATTTACATAATTTGAAAAACAATCAGTAATTTGTAATCCACAAAGATTGATGAGACGTCTATTTGGCAGACAGATCAAACGATTTCACTGTTCTTCCGATGAATCGATTCTAAAAAATTTGGACAATTGATCGGAAAAAATTTCATTATTTGGAAAAGAATTTTCAGGTATTTATTAATAATTAAAAGCAAGTGACTATGTGGCCCACCATGACAGCCTCGACGTTATGCAGCACGGTCGTATACAAAGGTCCGGCAACTCCCATGGTGGGGGTGGGTCCCTTAATGAAGCCAAGTGTGTCTTCGCCTGCTGCCACGGCTACTGAGGCGCGCTAGAAGCCTAGTACAGAGTTGGAGTGTAAACAATGTTCATAACCTATTTTCTGTACATAGCGAACGTCACAGTTCTTCCATAGTTTGTTAATTACAAATTCAATTGCGTAACTTTGATATATCAATGATATGATGTACATCTGACCGTGATTAAATGATCTCAAGTAAACTATTGAACCAGATTTTGTTAGTTTTTTGTTGTTTTTTGGGGGACTTTCCGATACAAATCGCTGTGTTGTGGGATATTTTGGAAATTGCAACGCTGAATAAAAATTAATTGTTATTAAGTATTAATTATTAATAGTCTATTCATTCAAGTTCTGTGTAATGAAGATTATTTAGTTGTATAACCATTTCGCTAGAAAAATGTGGAGAAGTTTCATCCGTATTACCAAACAGTCAATAATAAAATTAGTGATGTGCCAATTGTAGAGTGCTGTATCGATCATAAAAAATTGCAATAATAATATAAATAAATGTAATCGACAGAATAACGCAATTTGGACGGAATATAAGTTTATTCGTTCACAAGTTTTGAGGTTAGAAACATTGTTTATACTTCAACCCTACACTAACCTACTCGGGCGCCAAAAATTCAGCGGCCAATTCAGGAAACTTTGGAGCATCGCTAAGGGACCCACCCCCACCATGGGAGTTGCCGGACCTGTGTATACGACCGTGTTATGCAGTTAATGATAGGTTCATAAAGTTGACCACACGAGGTCAGAATAATCGTCTGAAAGAAGTGCGTAGATCGGTTGCGCGTGGCTTGAATATGAAAAATATCACTAAAAGATTTCTTTTTCGAGAAAAATGCAAATAAAGGTAGGTTTTTAAACGCGCAAACAGCCCCCCTAGTTTTGATCAGTAATTGATATGTTTACCAGTAACAAATATATACATATAAGTATAAATGCATGTATAATATTGACTATACCTGACACTGGTCAAATACGATGAAAAAATCGCATTTTTCGGAGGATTGGCCTCGCTATATGATATCGCTACGATCAGCTTTAGATACTCGCTATGGTCGCAATTTGTGGGCGATTTGCTGCTCTTGAAAATGGCATTTGAATTTCCAAAAAATATGAATGAGCAAAAAAGTTGATTAGATATGAAACTGCAAATTGATCGACGACACGGGCACATCCGTCTACTCGATTGACGACACTGAGAAATTTAACTAATCGACTGAATACACGATCGTACCGAGGGATTTCGATGGATTTCACAGCCCGATCGTACCGAGGGATTTCGATGCCCTACTGGAAAAGTTCACGTCAGGAATGTCATGAAAAAGTAGGAAATTGTGATTTATCTTATGATTTATCATGTGATTTCTCACATGATCTATTCGTTCGTGGTAAAATGCATACTTAATTTCATAATCTATCTTATGATTAATTTATCTTATGATTTGTTGCATGATGATATTTTATGATGGAAAAAGAAAACAAGTCGAACTGGCGACCGTCGAATTTGGAAGCAGACACGCTACCGTTTGAGCCACACCCTCGGATGCCCTCAGGAGGTTCATAAGTCTAAGACTGTATAACTATTACATGAAGCGTCGTAGGTCCGGTCCAGTTCGCTTTGATGCGTTGTGGTCCAAGCATTTGTGTCCCTGCCTGCGATCAGTGCCTTAGCCAAAGGGGGTAAGCTTCACTGTGACGACCTGAGACGAGGGGGGGGGGGGGGGGGGGGGGGATAAGCTCGCAGCGTCACGTCACGCTTTTTTTACCGACAGCCATAGTCTGAGTTCCAAAATATTGACAAATTCTCGGACAAATTTCAAAATATACGAAGGTGAGGGGGGGGAGTCGTGATCGAAGTCGTCACATCACGTCGAGAGGGGGGTAAAAAACTGCGTGACGGTGTGTGATGTGGGGGGGGGGGTCCGAAATGGCCGAAAACAGCGTGACGTAGTATTCGAATGCCCCCGTACAATAACATCAACCTACCTATATGGAACTTCGAAATAGTTCGAATCTCCATAACCCGCAGCAATACGCCGATCAACTTGATTGCATTATATAATCCTCCTAAAAACGTTATTGCAAGAGAAACGATCTCAGCTTTACGAAAACTTCCGAGCTCGCTGCTGGTTACCGGAGATTTCAACGCGAAGCACCTCTCATGGGGCTGTACAAAGAAAAACGCGTCAGGGACCGTATTAATTAAGGATCCTTATGGACACCTCCGATCTCTTCCTACTCGCTCCTGCCTACCTCACCTCATGAGGTGGCCAAAATACTAACCAATCTTAAAAATTCGTCAGCCCCTGGGCACGACAACCTTCACAACAAACATCGTCCTAAAAAACCTTTCGAGAAAAGCTATCGTCTTGATCACGAACATCTTTAACGCTTGCATTAAGCTCGAGTACTGGAAAATAGCAAAGGTCATCCCCATCCTTAAGCCGGGAAAAGACTCCTCCGTTCTACAACGGTTGTGACATTTTTCTTCCGAAACAGTCTGGCTCGAGTGATGTCATAAGCTGGATGGTCGTTCCCCTAGCAAAGGCCAAATATCCATTTTCAACAAAAAATAGTACATTGTGAAACAAGGAGGCAAACTCGGTCTTTTCATGCCGAGCGTCAGTCTGCAATACAAGTCGTAGACGAGTATCGCAAATACGTGCGGCGAAAAGACAATTGCCTCCTTGTTGCACACAATAATTTATATAACAAGAGTATGATCCACGCGTTTTGAGGTTAGGTGGAACTGTCGAATAATTCGACACTTGACTGCCACTGCGCATGCGCGGACTTGAGAGGTGTACAAATAAAAGCGCCGGCGAAGTAAGATTTTCCCAGGCGTGGAGTGCTATTGGTATATATTACGGGGAGGGGACGTCGGAAAAATATAGAACTCGCCGAATACTTATTTTATATAACGCGAGTATGATTTACGCGTTCTTCGATGGTAGTTTTCGGGACAGAAAGTGGCCGTTTCCATGACAGTGGAAGTAAGCTGCGAACACGCGCACACAGTACAGAAAAGTATAACTTTGACTCCTAGGACTAGAAAAGTGACTGTCCTAGGAACGAAAAGTGGTGGTCATCATACTCAGCGCGAGTCCGCTGTCAGATTCTTGGACGGTTCGACCTTACCTCAAAACGCGTAGATCATACTCTTGTTGTATAAAGTAGGTACTATTATTAGTTGAACTATTTATCTAGTCGATTTGTTTGTCTGATGATTCATTAAAATTTACGAGATCGCAGCATAGCGGTTGAATTTTTTACTATACAAGATAGTATATTTTGTCGCGAGCTTCAGTTCTGAATGAGTACTACCGTAGCTCGCTGTTCTGTTCGCTGCGAGTCGAACATGTCAACGTTGACAATGTCAACGTTGACGTACATTTGAAGTGTCATTTCGAATCTCGCGAATGTAGAACTCATTTTATGATTGGAACCACGCAGGGCCGGCAACTCGTGCTCGCTGAGGCTGCCGTCCCATGGCCCGGAATTTGTTCCGTCTCCACGAACCCGGAATCCAGTGACTTTTCAAGCGCCAATCAGAGGCGTTCCTGCTCCACTGAAAAAAATTGACATCAAGATCGGCGTCGGTGACCTTCACCGATTAGGTGAAATGCCATGGAATCCCACATATAGGAACTGCTGTACATCGTAGGAAACTGCGGGTTAATCACTTTCAGTGTTTTGCGCGGAATTCTTGGGAATACATAACTGCGATAACAAACAGGATATGGAACAAAATTGTGGAATAATGTATCGTCGTGGCGATTGGTTGCCACGTCCACTTGTACATTTTATTTTTATGGAAAGTGAGCCAAGATTCTGAGGTATGGATTTCCATACCTGCTTAATTCTAAGGTATGGAGTACTCCACCAAAACCATAGGGGGATCGCCGGCCCTGTGACTGTATATTCTCATATTGAAACAAGGAGCTGGTCTGGCCCACCGCTGAATAAATACACGATGCAATCTTCCCCGATTATTATTTACGAATGAAAAATATACTATTGGCCATCAAATATGCGGCTGGCAGAATCATGTGCCTTTGGGATATTTTCGCCGTCGAAATTCGATGAATTGTATATCGTGTAACAATTAATGGACGAAACTTTGGGATTGAGACAAGTACGAAGCTTGGCAGCAATCATACGAGTGGCAATCGTCCCTCGTCACACGGCATATTTTTTTTCAATCTAAAAAAACCATGACCCTTGGAAGTTGAACCCGGTTGGAGTTTTTCACTCCCAGAGAAAGGTAATTTCAGACCAGATTTGGTATGACGCGCCAAAAATGGGGAAATATTTGCCCAGAATGATATGGTGCGTCAGAAACAGGTCATTTCAGTACGCTATACCAGCACCCGGCAGAAATTCCCTCCTTCTGGACGAGTGATACCATTCTTGCACGCCGAAATGAGGAAATCTCTGTCCAGAAATGGTATAGCCCGCTCAAAAGTGTAAAATTTCTCCCTCCAAAAGGTAATTTCGGCTCCGAGAGGCAACGCCAGCAATTCGGATCATTGATGAATGATGTGAAATTGAATTTATTCGGCAGCTTTCGTCCCGCTAAACTACTATAGGCGATTCCTCTTTTCATGTGAGTGTTATAAGAACAATCATTCCGACGACGCTCGTTCACAATTATACATCTTCGAAATGTGATCATTCAAATAGAATTAATTCAACATATTTTTTATACAGGGTATGCGAATAAGGACCCAAAATTTACTTGATCGAAAATCCATTTGAATAAAGATTCAAATCTAAAGTTATCGATGCAGTCAAAGTTCTACCCACGAACTTATTTCGCTTTTGCATTTGTTTTATACGTACAATAAACCAGAGTTTATTGCGTGATCATAAACGCATCGGGTCGTGCAAATCGTGCCCAACAACCCGGATGCTCACCGCAGCTATTGTTATCCACTACGTGATAACGGCTGTTTGTCGTGCGATTCCGAACCTCCTGATTGGTCTCCGAGCAGTTATCATTGACCATGATAGATTCCAAACTCCCCCACGCATCCACACACTTTTTGTATAAAAGCTGCTCCATTTTGGTGCCTTCATCAGTCGACTGAATCAACGCGAACTAGTTGCCTCTTAACTCTATATTTTCTTCATCAGTCTACTTGATATAATCGACAAACTTCAACGATGAAAATAGTTATTTTCCTTGCTGCGGTATCCGCTGCGAATATTGTCGTGGGTGCTCCGCGTTTCATTAAAGTTGAAGACGCCCCTGTTGTCCAAATAATGGATTCTGGAGGATTCCAAATAACACTCCCGGGGTTTATCCCGAGTTTTGTGTTTCATGGAAGCATAAACAAATACATTAGACGTAAGGGGGCATCCATAAATTACGTGAGGCGATTTTTCGACCCCCCCCCCCCCTCCCCCCACCCCCCGTGGTGAGATTTCGCGAGATTTGGTTCGACCCCCTAATCTCATGTGAGATTTTCTAAATGCGTATTTTCAGTGTAAATACGTTAATATGTGCTTGATTAAGTTGGATTCATCAATAACAAATATGATTTATTGTTAAAAAAAAAATTATGTGATATTCGCCGCGACTCCCCCTCTCCCCCACGTGAGATTGGGTGAGATTCGGCTCGACCCCCACCCCCCTCTAAACGCCTCACGTAATTTATGGACGCCCCCTAAGGCATACAAATGATTTAACTGGCCATTGCGCTCGCCACTTTCCGACGAAACTTTTAACTAACGAAATGTCTGTCATCCAGCTGGCGATAATGGGACTATCGTAGGATCTGCTTCCGGACAGCAAAACGGTCACTCGATTTACTGGAACCCCTTCGCTAACCTGAAGGCAAGAGACGAAGTTTTCTACTGGATAGCGGCTCGAATGATGGGACAGGATTATGAGTCAGAAACCGACCACTTCACTGTGCCGTCTGTCCCTGGTAAAATTTATTCCTACGGAAAATCTACCAATTTCCACGCGAAACTACGAAACCAGAAGTCGTAGAAAATTGTATGAATTTGTATAAATTTGTAGTTTGTCGTAGAAAATCGTAGAAAATTTGTAGAAAATTGGAGAAATGTGTAGAAAATCATACAACTTTGTTCGGGTAGATACGAAGTTCTACGAAAAATTACGAGATTTTACGAATAATTACGAATTTCTACGAAATTGCTATGACTTAACACGAAAAACTACGAAAAAAAAGGAACTTTCAATTAATGAAAAGTGTAAAATGAATTTCATGATCTTTCGTAAAATAGTTAGAGTTTTTACGAATTTCTAGGATTTTTGACGATTTTCTACGATTTTCCATGAAAATATACGAAAATGAAAAGTCCTACGAAATTGTCATAAAATTTCGTAAATTTTGTAGCATAGTAGGAATTTTCACGTGTGTGTACGCTCTTCTACGACTTTTTACGGAAAACTAAGAAATTTTTGTTAATATTTCCACAAACATGAACTTGAATTAATATACAGTCTTGACTGAATCGGCTGGACTCACTTCTATAACTACTCTCTTAAGAATAGATCTCTCTTAAACTAGTAATATACTGTAGCACTGTTTGAACTAGATTTACTTACTTGAATAAAAGACTTAATCACTCTGTTCTACGCAAGATACTCTGTTATTACTTATCACTAAATACACCTTCGGTATACTTCTGTATCTTTATACGGGATGAACCCCATATAAATATGCTGTGACTTGCTCTGCTTGTTACACGCCCAAAACAGGCTTTCGCCAACGGTGTGGGAAGAAATTTTATGTACAGTCTACATCATACCAAAAATAATCTACACTATGGCATAGTTAGCTGTGTTGACAATCTTCATGGATTGGAATGAAGATGGAAAAAAAAATCTTTTAAAAATGCTACCACTGTGTCACCATTGCTTGCATGATGATTTGTTATAACATTAATGTCCCGTGAGGTCAAAGATGTATCAGTTATTGACTGTAGAAAAAAAATTTCACATGTATCCTAACTTATATTTTTGCAAGTTTTTGTATCTTGAGGTTATGCTCTCGAACTTGAAGCCAGGACTCACATTAAGACAAGTAACTATGTATAGACCGAATCCATTTCAAATCGGGCAGGCTGGAAATCGTGATGTCACGGAATTTTTTCAAATTGAAATATGTTATTGTTTGATGAAAAAAAGGCGACCCGTATTTTTTTGTTTTGGAAAAAAGAATGTTGCTACAAAGTTACGGCTATTTGAACATTTAATCGTGCGCTACCAAAGTTCTTGAAAAAGGAACACTTTTTTTTCTTAATAACGCGACATCTTTGGAACGGATCATCGCCAATACTTCATCTTGGTCTCATTTTGTAGGGTTTTTCGCACTCTTTTGGATCATTTTTCGAAAATTAGGGAAACCCGATTTTCTCGAAAAGTGATTTTTTTATTTTCTCAAAAATTTCACACAATATGTGGGGCGATATGACGGATATATCCACTAAGTTTCATCGATGCTAAAACGATGCGATATGACGGATATATCCACTAAGTTTCATCGATGCTAAAACACTGCTTCATATCGCGAAAAAATATTTCGTGCGTCACTGAAATTCGTCAATTCCTGGGCTGGTGTCGACTTTGTGGGCGTCTTTGAAATATGTATAGATTTTTCGATCCAAATAATATTACTAAAACTTGATACAGACGTACCTGAGGGAGTAAATGACCAAATGCCGTATGATGTATAACATCGTAGACCGAATATTGAACTGCTAATAAAGACTAGCATGAAAAAAATACAACATTTACAATCAGGGATTTATTGTAGTAATAACAATATCGTATAGTAATATTGTTGAATATGCTTCTATTTCCGTGGTATGGTATACGGTGAGGTATAGGGGATCAAATGTTAAAATGCAACAAAAATGTGAACGGGACAGAAATGCGTGCAGAACGAAAGTAACAACAATGCGGATGAAAAAAGTTTGCAAAAGACAAAAGATGAAAAAAGACGAAAGATGGAAAAAGATTATGGATGGTCGATGTGTCAGATTGTGACCGATCCAAATGTATGGTTAATTTATCAGATTGTTACCGATCATCGATCTGTCAGGATTAGATTTTGTTTAAACTTTATTTCAAGAGAATTCAAATCAAAATGCGACAGATACAAATATATCAAAACAAAATGCACTAAGAACGAGATAACAGGTGACATTTTCAATGCCTTCAGAGGCTTGCGTTACACACAAGGTCTGTAGATTTCATCATTAAAACTAGCTCACAATAGCGCGCTTCGCGCGCTTCTGAAACCAACTTTCAGATCGTTATTACAGCGCTTGTTTTTATTCCGCTGACCTTTTTTTAAATCTTTACTAACTGATTCTGATTTAATCGCTGTGTTATAAGTTGAGTGTCATAACCATATGGATGATTCTCCCGAAAGAGTCATTTTGGCTGAAACGGAGTATATTTTCAATAATCCCACAGATTTTTTAGATCTCTCAACCAGAATATATTAGATCATCACATTTTGAGATAGGATCACAGAACAAATTTAAATAAGAAATTATTTTAATGGGTTTTTTTTTGCGGGTTTCAACCCCTAAACGTCAGTTCCTCCGGCTGAAACACTTACATTTTCCTTACTCTAGGGGAAAGGATAAGGGCTAATTCAAAAGAAAACAAATTTTTTAATAGTAATGATGAATATTTTCTCAAACTAAACGATTTTTACGACCCCTTCCTGAAATCCAAATAAAAAAGCTGAGCACAAACATTTTAAGAAAAATTGGAATTTTGAAACGCGGGTTGCCGTCATTCCTCTGACAGATCCAAATCACCGAGCTGACAATTGGTCAAAGTTTTATTTTCAACGCTTGTGACTTTTTGTCTTACGAAACAGTGTGGCTTGAGTGATGTCACAAGCTGGGGCTTCATTCCTCTGGCAAGTGCCAAATTATACATTAAACAAAAAGTTCGTCTATGTTTGCATGTAAAACTATCGAGTACCAACTCATCGCCGCGTTTTTGAGGTCCGAAAGACTTTGCATGTCGGATTACGGACAAAACATCGTCAAAATCGTCACATCATTCCTCTGGCACCAGTATAGGCCCAAAGTATGTCAGAAATCTCAAAATGAGCTTGAGTTTGTCCAAGTGGTAATTACCTTGTATATTACTTCAAACTGGGGGTTATCCAGCAATTTAGAACTCAAAATTGATTTGTTTATTTTGTTATTTTGGACCCCGAAAAATGAGTCTTTCAGGAGAATCACCCATATATTGTTAGTCAAATAATTTTTCAATTTTTCCATGCTGTCATTTTATTTGTTTTTGATCAGTAGTAGTTATTGTATTATTGTTTCTTAGCGGATAGTATCAGCTGTTAAGAGTGTTTCAGAAGTGATCACGTGCTCACTATAAAAACGTCTTCCAGGACTCACAAATTTCGTGCATATTAACTGTAGGTTCATAAAGTTAGCATCCAGAGTCGAGACAATCGTCTGAAAATACGTTTAGATCGTTTGCGGGTACGTACCTTGAATATGAAGAATGTAAGTCGATTTCGTTTGCGCGTTCACTTGTTATCGAGAAAAATTCAAATAAGATAGTGGATCTGAATTTCAGCATCCGGTTACTGAATACGATACTATGCGAGCAGTGACCAGAATTTCGGATAGATTATCATGCTCATCGTTTGCGCGTTGTTTGCGCAAACAGCACCCACAACATTTTATCAGTCATTATTATCTGTACCATTAAAGAAAAAAAATTCCAATTTTACAAATCTGGTACCAAATTCCAGTATTGCTCAGGCGCCGGGAGTGGTCCAATTCCGTCCGTTCCAGTTCCCAAGCAAAGAAAGCCGTGGAAATGATAGTGAATCAAAGCGAACAGCGAAAATGATGCATAATTCTGATAACTTAGTTCGTTCGGTTTCATTCAGGTTGATCCGCAAAAAAAAGTTACATTTAGAATGTTACATTTTTCTGTTTAATCAATCCGGGAGAAACTTACACTACTGCCTGGAAGTACAATGAACCATATTGTGTGTAGGTTTCATTCAGGATTAGGTAGACAAAAAGTTACATTCCGAAATGACTGATTTTGAAATGTTACTTAATCGCTGCGTAATCAACCTAAATGAAACCGAACAAACTGAAGTCAAAAGAATTACGCATCATTTTCGCCAGTCACCTTGATTCACTATCATCTTCGCGGCTTTCTCTTGTCTGGCAACTGGAACGGACGGAATTGAACCACTCCCGGCACACCTGCACTAATGAATTTTTGTACCAGCTTTTAAGTTCAGCTCCCCGATTTTATTCGCCTTTTCCTCAAAAACGAGCAAACTGCAGACGAAATCGAGTTATATTCTTCATATTAAACAGGGCTGGCGACTTCTGTGTGGAGTGTGTGGAGCACTCCACGCCCTGAATGCCAACCGTGTGGATATTCCACACCCCAAAAGTCTTGATTAGAAATTAGAATTTGTCAATGGATTTTGAAAAGCCTGTGATAAAAACGAATAATCATAGGTACTTGATAAAACTGTGCCAAAAATATTGCGAAAAGCCTTCGCCCCTCCCCCCCTCCCCCGTCATCTGAGCAACTCCACACCCTGAAATTTCGTAAGTCGCCGGCCCATTAAAGGCATGCCCAAATGATGTAACGTTACACTTTCAGACGATTATTTTTACTTCAGATGCTAACTTGATAAACCTTAGAACTGTGGACAGATGCATACTAAATACGTAGCTGTCCACTTCAACGCGACACATTTCTGGATCTCGCATCATTTTCCATTCAATCCCAATTTTTTTATGTTGTCTTTTTAGCTCTGAAATAATTCTATGACTCCGGTGATTTTTTGAATCGATCCTTACTAAAGTAATTATTTTTCTTTGCACTTCAAACTTTGACCTTTAAGTTCTAAAAAGTTCACGAGAGATCTGTTGCTGCAAAACAATTATTCCTAATGACTTTCGCTATTAGGAATGTTGGCAGATTGGTCTATATGTATTTTCTTTTCAAATATTCATTAATTGCAAGTCAGTTTCAAAATTCTGACCGATAATCTTCACATCCAGATTCTCAATCGTATATCAAGAATAGCCGAGCAAAAATAATGTGTTGGCAACGTTCCGGAATGAGAGCTACTTATTCTCTCTTCATTTTGACCATCAGAAAACTCCTGATTCCGATATCTGATATTCATAGTCTTTAATTTTTTCTGTAATTCCTCTGCTGGTCTTTTTTTGACTAAGAGGAGCATAGTCGAACGCGAATGAACAGTGGCGTTTATCAAGAACGGGAGCTGCGATTTTTCTAGAATTTGAACATCCCGTAAACTTAGTCTCTATACCTTTCTTTTCTGAATTTTTGTGAATGTTCAAAGGACCATTGAACTGACCTACCTGACCTAACTTGAGTCGCGCACGGTAAGTATATGGCTGAAGAAACTTGTCAGGATTGCTATGTTCATTCTTTAATCTTTAAGGTACAAAACGGAAAAAAGTTGTGTTTTTTGATAGACTCACTACAAACATTTACTTTCTCTTTCAATGTCAACCTTATTATAAAAGTTGCCAAAGAATCGTACTGTGTATTGCTGAGCATCGCCAACGTTCATTTGCAACAGTCGCACGGCGAAGTTCACGGTTCAGAATCACTATAGTATATGGGGCTGTCCACGTCAATTCACCTAGCCTCTAGACCACAACATTTTTTATTTGCTTTTTAATTTTTTCTGTAGTCATCCTTGCTTCAAAATATTTTTCTGATTTTTCGGAAAAACCCTTTCTGAGTTATGATTTTCTTTCGACCGAAAAAAAGGACCATTTTTAGAAATCTGAAAAAAATCACAAATCGTATGATTAACGTAGAACACTGTTGTCTTCCGCTCGTGAGAATGTGGGCTGAATTTTTCCTATATTTTTTGACCTGATCAAAACCTTTCTTTGTCAAGAAAACACTGAAACCACGAATTTATCCACCCATAAATATATTAATTATAACATTTCACTCTCTTTGCCGTGTGAAACGTATGGCGTTTTCCTCTTTTCTCTCTCTACGTTGGGCGCCAAATATAACATTAATCCTCACTGTAATCCTGTCGGTTGTCGTCACGATCACTCGGATTAAACTGATATTATACGAGTTAACTCACTATCACCGGAGATTTTACTAATTTTTGTTCATTACACGAAATTTAGTTTGATAGTGCTCGTTCTGATATGAATTTTAACTTTTTGTTGAGTATGAGACTCATCAGGGCTTCGAAAAGGACACCTAGATCGAAATAACCATCTAAACTGTGGAAGTTTGTGCAATGTAACAATTTCTTGTTACCAGGAGGGATTCTTCTACCTATTCTAATCGAGAAGACTCAGAATCGATATACTACTTTCGTTTAGTCCCTTTTCCGAAGAGCAGGGGGTTTCTACTAATAGCAATCTATCTGAGGACTAACCAGTTGTTGTAGGATGTTATAGGATCGGAAGAATCGTCTGTGGATGCGTGTAGTGTGATGTGATGTGTACAGGTGTTGAAATAATTAGGTTAAAACCGATTTAATATTGATAGTGAAGATTAATATGACTTTGAACTGAATTCTTTTTGTAATTCTTTAAATGTTTATCAGAAGTTCAGTTTGAATTAATTGATAATAATTCTCAAACGATGCTTGGTATCTTTATAGACCGTAGTCTTAAATGTATGACTCGTGAAATTTTC
>JAFFZH010014725.1:0-16868 GCA_018420115.1 Euura saliciscinereae
ATATTTTCATTTATTTCATACCGGATTTTTGTTATTCCTGATATTCATCATCGTTGCTGCGTCTGGTGGAACAATAATTCAATGAAATAATATATTATTTATTATTAATGAATTGTATTCTTCATTATGTGCTTAAGAGACGTTTTCCTTTCTCTTCTGATTCTTCTTTATAAATTAGACATAGAGAAAGAGATAAAGTTGGGAGTCATTCGACCGAGCCAGGTTTTTCTTCGATATAATTATCACAACTGTATCGTATCTCAAAAGAAAGTACAATAGTAGAATTGTTTGTATTCAGATCTTCTTATGATATTTTGTCGTTTTATATGTAAATAGAATTATTATATTATATATGAAAAATATTTAAAAGAAAACAAAAAAAAAAACGAAAAATTAAACTTGGAATTATCTACATCGACGTAATTATATTTCTAGTACTACATTTTTGTTCGTCGCTATTGTATTCGCTTGTATATCGTTTTATTATTCTTCACGGAAACAAAATTGAATAAAAAAAAAATAAAAAATTCTATAAAACGATTCAGACAATCGACCAGTGTTTGTAATAACTAACGAAGGAATAATTACATATTGTGTTTGTATGACGGGGAAAAAAAAATTGAGACTCTTCATTTTTTTCACATCTTCGTGTCACGTTTTTTTTTTTTATTTTTTTTTTAATTATTTATTTATAAATATTTTCATTTCTCATTCATCACCATCATTCGAAATGAATTGAAAAATAAATTTCCATTGATTATTAGAAAAAAAAAGTGTCTCTCTTACCAGTGTTTCAGATATCATTTTTTTTTCTCATTCTTTACTCTCTTTTTAAATATTAGAGGAGAAGGAACAAAGAAAAAAAGGAACTGAAAATCAATTATTCTCGTGTTCTAATATAAATGTAATATCGATGCTTAAAAGGAAAGTAAAGGAGAAGACGATGAAATAATAAACGGAGAGAGAAAGAGAGAGAAATAAAATATGTATACAATTTATTGAAAATATGATTGATCGTATGACGCATTAATACTAATAATAATAATAATAATAATAATAATAATATTATCCCAATGCATAACGGCACATACATATTAATAAATGAATGAACTAAAATATAAATAAACTAAATAGATGAAGTATAGTTTATTTGTAAGATGTGTAAATAATTGAAGAATATAAAAAATATTATATATATTTTTATTTGTTTCATCAAACTGTGACGATGGTGACGATTTAGGATGCACAAAATATTTATTTAAAATTTTCGATCGTTTTAAATACGTATTTGAGTATGATACAATTTTTTTTTTCTTTTTGTCTTCCCTCGGCACAGTTTGACTAGAAAATGAATAAATATTATATCAAGTTGTTTCTGTTGTTTGTCTCTCTTCTCTCGGTACATGAATACACTCAATATACAAACGATGATACTATAAATATATAAATTTTTATATATTTGTTATATAAATAAAGACGCACTACTCTTCCCAATATAATGATAAAGCACCAACAAACGATCAACTGATACAAAGAAAAGTAAAAGTACATTCGAATGTTCTTCTCCAGTTTCTCCATTTTTTTTTTGTTGTTCGCTTGTTACTCTACACATTTTTCTGCTGTCACTATTTCTCTTTCTCTCTTTGTTTCTTGAAAAATTCCCTGAGAAGCTAAAAATAATATCTGGAACCAGTGTGAATAAAAAAAAAAAAAATTGATAGTATATTATCAAAATTTCATCTACTTAAAAATAGCGTCTGATTTTTCTTATGTTCAAATTGTCTGGGTATATATAAATATATATATTTTTTTTCTACTGACATGTCATGATGTATCAGAAACGATGTTCGACGATTCTAATGAAAATAAAGGAATATATAGAAATAAAAATAATTAAATGTACATAATATTATACTAATACTAGCGTACTATGTAATATGGTTAAAAAAAAAATAATAATAATAAGGAAGAAATTGCTTCGGTGTCGAGAGAATAATGAAAAAAAATTGATTAACAATTTCTTTCTTCTTTTTTTTGGCAAGTAAATAAGACTCTATAGATAAAGAAAAAAGAAGAAGAGGGTTCGATTCGTTTATATAAATATAACTATACATAGTTTTTGTTGTAATAAATAAATAAAGTTAATAAAATAAATAATTAGCTTATAAATATTGAAGGTATATATATTATATTAGATATTAAAAATCTAAATAATTATATTTCTATATAATAATAGTATAAATTTTAAGAATCTTAGGTCATAAGTATTCGGAAAATAATATCGATGAGGTGTTTTCGTATTACACTGTAATATTAAAAAAAAAAAAAAAAAAAAAAAAAAGGAAAGGAAAAACAATATTAAAAGTCGCTGTAAAACTCGTGCTGATTTTCTTATACGATTTCTGTATTCAATGTAATACGGGGACGCTCTTGTATTATAACATTATCATAGCACCTATGTTTTTGTATTTGGTAATTCTAATTAAATATATTATATTATGAATAATAAACAAAAGGTAAATAGAAAATACTTCAACGTTTTACTGTTTCAATTATCCAAAAACAATAAAAATGGTCAAAGAGTCGGGAATTTTTAAAAACTGTTTATACTGGCCACCATATTTATATTCTGTTATCAAATCTTCTGAAACATATTTCATATTACTATAGAATCTGCCCTTCTCAATCCTGCCGATGATCTGAAAATACAAACCAAATTCCATTCTTATCTCAGATTACACGATTCAAACGTCATCATGAGATCTCTATACTTACAGCTTTTGTATATCTTTAACGTAATTAACTCTCCCGAAGATCGATTCCTCCGGATCACCGTCAACCTCACATTTTTTCTCCCAGCTCTTCGTTGCTTTCAACAACGTCGAATATTCTCTCGACTTAATATCAGACGACTTTTTCGATTCCTCTTTTTCCAAATCCTGGATCTTGAGGAGGCTCAATCGTTTTCGAACGAATTTTTCATCCTGCTCTCTGAATATCAAACACGCAGTGTCTTGTAGAATAAAGTGAAAAGCAAAATCGATCATCGTACATACATACCTGAAGGCTTTCATCAATTTTGGCATCGAATCCCGTGATTTTAGATCCTTTTTCAAAATAGGTTTCGCCTCCGTGATTTTCCTGACTCGTTCCTCTCTGATTTCTCTGAGCCTGGCCATCACTTGACCTCTGGAATTTTTGGCCCTCCGTTTCTCCCGTTCGGTCCTAGCCCTTTCAAGTTCCTTCCTCTGCTCGTCGTCCATAGCAGACTTCCTCGCCTTCTCGGCCTTCCAATGTTCTATCATCCGTTTCTTCTCCATCTTCTTGTCCTCGGCTTCTTTCTTTTTTCTGTCGTCGAGTCTCGTCCTCGTCCCATCTTTTGGGGCCGTCACCTCCACACTGGGAACTCTCTTGGATTTCCATTCAGTGATTTGTCTCTTCCTCTTGTCCCGCAATGCGGTGTACAACTTGTACCAAGCCTCGTGATTGACGATTTCTTCGTTCGAAAGGTGCGGAAGTTTCCTCCGGAGCTCGACGACCAGCTGGGGAACGGAATCGAGCTTCTTCCTCGTCCTGAGGAAGACCGCGTGGTCCTCCGATGACCACCCTTTGGTGTGACCTGTGCGAGCGACGAGTTCCGTCAATTCGTCGTTGGCTGATTCCAAGGACGATGAACGGTTGTAGGAAAACTTTGAGGTGCTCTTCGAAACGCTTCGTTCGGTGAATACGAGTCTTTCGAAGTCTTTGAGATCAGAATCCAGCCGATCGCCTTCAACGATTAAGGATTCCAGCACTGATTTTTCTAGCTTGAAGCTCTCGATGTGACTCGACAGACGCGTTAGTCTCAGTCTGCACTCGTTCACGTCTGGAAAAATCGACGATAAAGGTTCAACGCTTCCAATTCACTGATGAAATCGGAAAACTTGCCTAGATTCTGGATCGCAAAGGGATCGGTTGCTTCTTGTAGCATGGATTTCAAGATTTTCAACTCTCTGACCATGTGGTGAACGGATTCTGCCGATTTCTGGACTTCGGGTTGCCTGAAATGAGGCGTAATTTTCTGCGTTAGAAAAAACCTGTGGCGGTGGCAGGTTGAAATCAAGAAAAGTTTTCGAAAAAATGAGAATACGCAGTAAATATGCCATCACAGACTACCCAAGAATTACCGGAAGGACATACTGGGTGGAATCGACCCAGTCCAATTTCGAATGGCGATCGTGAGGAGGCTATCAATCCGAGGTGGATCAAAAATTTACGGAACATGCGTTGAATATTGTAGAATAGAATATCTCCTTAAAAAACCTGGAAGTTCTCGAAATCTCACGGAATTTTTTTCCTCCTGGGGTATCCTGGAATTCTCAAGGAATTATAGATCATAACTTGAGTAGACACCCTGAATATGCAGCAAAAAAAAAATCGTTTTGTTAGAAATCTAAAGACAATAAATTAAAAAAAAATGATCGTGATCATGCCAATTTGTGAAGATAAAACGATTTTGCTCAAAAGGCGAAGGGTCAATGGTTCCGCTCCCCTATGACTGTGAAGGGTTAAGGGCTCGTTGTATGCCCTCGAAATACTTCATTGTCCGATTGAATGTTTCACGTTTTCGATGTTTCCAAATTTGAATGTGCTGCCAGCAGCGCCAACTGCCGAGCGCAAGGATTTTTGAAAATCGAAATTTCTAGAAAACTAAAGTATTGAGAACAAATCTCGAATAATTTTGTGATCTACCTGATCGATAGTTCGATGTTGATTCCCTCTATACCTTGATCTGCTATGAGCATCCTGATAATTGATACAAAAACCATATGATATTAAAAAATCGTTGGGTATTTTACCTCTGGTGAGAAGCTTTGAGCCTGTCTTCGGATATTTGGCGAATCAAGTCATCGTCGATTTTGAGGTTCTGTATCGTTATGGTGAGGCTTTTATCCAAAAACTCCTCTTGAAGCTTCAGTCTTTTGTATTCTCTAGAGTGTTCCGTCCTCTTGACCGAAAAACCGGTGCGGTGTTTCGGTACCGTCGATTTTTTATTACTCTCCAAATCCAACGAAGGGACACTCACACCCTCCATTGCTGCTCAACTGTTGTCAAAGTCGAAAACAAACTCGTCTCTATGCCAACGGACTCCAACAGGTGGAAGGTGGATGCGATCTACGTTCCGGTCGATGAATATGCGAGGGGAAATTAAATGAGCCCTTTTTCTGAATCTCTTTTAATTATTTTTATAGTCAAACGATCAGTTGGAAAATTTTGCAACTTTAAACTGCTTGTATAAATAATTTCCGCTATTTCTGAAAATGGAGCCTCAAGAGGAGGAAAAAGCGAGCTTGAATTACGACTGTAACTATAACCTCTTCTTAGCGAAGAGATTGATCACTGACATGAGGCATTTGCAAGGTAAAATCTGCTGGAATATTCATTTCTGTTTATGAAACCGATGAAAAAATGATGTATTCAATTTCAAGACCGCCAACGTGTCATCAAGTGGCTGAGATATTTAATGAGCTCGAACAAATCGATTCAAGAAATGCAGCTGAGGAACGACTTCCTCTATTATCTCGTATTACATCTGCAAGAAGGCGTCCTCAGACCGCCATTCGACGATGATCCACCGGCCACTGGCAGTCTCGTTGATATCGCTGGTCTAATTGTCAGTAAAACGAGGGCTTTGGCGGATTGTGATGTTCTTTAGCTTTTTTCTTGTCAAGTTTGAATGATTTTTCATCGGGGAAGTTGTTTTTTCAACACGAATATCGACCTAGTCGAGTCAATAAAAAACAGATGTTAGTGTTTGACGTTTCGATGACTCGTCGTCGTCCTCGAAAATTAATTAAAAAAGCCCTGGTCCGATTGCCACATTGGACAGATGATGCAGTAGCCAAGACTAAAAACCATGGTGGTCGAAATAAAACAAACAGTCCATGTGACACGTTTTCAGAGAAGTCGAAACATCATTCTCCTTTCGAGTATGACGAGAGTCGCGTCAAAACGCCAAACACTAAGATTTGTTTTTTATTGACTCGTTTATGAATTTGAGCAGCCAGGGAGAAAAGGAATTAAAGAAAAAATTGTCTGGGAAGTCAGGGTAGAATCAGGGAGGTTTTTTCTTATTCTTTTCCAAATTGATGAGTGATTCGTTGCTTCTCTTATCGTTTCACAGTATATTTTTCCAAATACAAAACAACACTCCTCGTAACTATTTAAGTTAGCAAAAATTTCAGTTTCATCCTTCGATCAATAAATCTCCTTCTATAGCCCAGTCGCATAGACAACACCGAAAATCCCGATGAGATATTAGCCTCGCTGGAAGACACTCATGCGCCTGACGGTCCAATGGTGATGAAAATGTCTCCGGATGGTGGTGCCTTCCTCGCAGCCCAACCAGTCCCTCATCAGGGCTCATTTTGCTATCTGGCCATAACCACGAAGAAGGAACAGTCTTGAATCTGAATTTACATAGTCGTATAAAGCACACTTGGTCAAAATAAAGGAATGATAATTATTGAAAAATCATCGATTGATGGATAACCACATCGCTTATTTCTCTATAAAAATACGCTAGTATACTGTGCATCAAGTGCGGGAAGTTGACGATTCCCGCACCGCTTTTGGCGCTGTAAGGGAATCAGCCATCTTGCGCACCCTCCACAGTGCGCGAAGTCGAAACGCGGAAAAATAATTTGTCGCAAATGAACGTGAAAAACTTTGATGATAATAATTTCGTTGAATATTCAAGCGTAAATTTGAGCGTGAGGAAGAGAAGAATAGAAAAAACGTCGTTGTATAAAGTCAAGTGCAGTAACAAGTAGTCGAGCGATAATAAAGTTACGAAGGTGCGCGGTTCCAGTAATTCGGTGTTAATAAAACCGACCAAACTGCCAGAAGCTAGTATAGCTAGTGGTGGAATAAAATTGGCCTCTGTTCCGTGGCTCGTGGGAGTCGGGAACAAACATCTGAGATAAGGTATTGAGCAAAGATAACAGAAAATATTCGTTACGTCAGTTGCGATAGCGGGAGCACGCTGATATTCACACCTACGTATACGGCTGGCGTTACACGTTGGAGGTTAGCCTCGATCTACTCCCTTGCGCGTTCTCCAAATAGCATCATCGAGCTGCCGATGCTGATGGCGCTGGTTCTGTTACTGATATACTGATACGCGCGTTGCGCCGCGTACTCTCACGGTTCTATTTCTCGTCTGTGTATCAGGAACACCGCATTTACATAGGTTAATTACGCGAGATAAAATATTTGAACGTTTATCCTCCCGTCCGCGATGTCTCTCGTAAATTTGATCCCACCCAACGTCGCGTACACGTCATATCACATACATCCTACGTATGCGATTTAGATGATACCTTCCATCATGATATACATATATGTGGGATTCTGATATCCGAGAACCAAAATTTGTTTAACTAGAGTTTGAACTTCGATCAAGAATCTCAAGTCTCATCTCTTAATCCTTTTTTATTATTTTTATTTAATACCATCTTATTCTTTAGATTGGACGTGACGTCAGAATTCACGACTTCAGCGCCATATTCGATCAACCTAACCTATAACCTTCGATGAAAGAGCGAGAACTGGAAGATACGAAGCGTAAAGTGAGGAGTGAGTTCTCACAGAAGACGCTAGATCGCGGGCTCGTCATACTGAATAGTGATGCGATGGCGTGCAGCGCGCAAGAAACACCGTTTCAAATGCTACTGATATTTGAATTGACAATATATTGTATTTAAGCGATTTTTTAATCTTTTTGAATTAGTATTCTATAATGGATTCTACAGAACGATGAGATGAAAGGAAGATATCGTCAATCTGTGCGCTTTTCTCCTCGTTCACTTCTGCAGACGCTATGATACGCTATGGCATGGACATTATGTTATATCTTGCGCATATGTGTATGTATGCGATATTGATATCATACGTAGCTAGGCTGTGTAACGAAAGAATTAATGATACTAGGTAGATATTCGCGAGGCTCTTTGCAGAGCGGTAATAATTACCGATCTTGGATAGAAGTGCTTAGTTAACGACTATATGTTAGCACAGATATCCATTATCTTTTATCATTATAAAACTGCAGTTGTAAAGTGTGTAACAATATATCATGAGAGTGTTGAAAACATTTGTATCAAAATTTATATAATTCTAATCGATTGAAACTATTTTTTGTTCCACTTCTCGACTCTTTGAAGTCGCAATCAGTGACGACGATGTCGGAAGTTGTGTCGCAACGGACTGAACATTGTGCAGACTGATAATCGATCGATATAAAAGTTCGCGAATTGTTTTTATTCTTTTTACAAACAGAGATTTTTAATAAAAAATAATGTTCCCAATCCCGTGTATCGTGATACGTGACAATGACGATAACACCTACAACATCAGTCCTTAACAGAGAAAAAAAAAGAAAAATCTAAATTCTCAAGGGAAAAAAATCATGTGCAGTGACAGGTGATCGTGCGGTGCAGGGGGCGATGGGATGCTCCCCGAGCTCCGTTCTCCGCTGCATGCAGGGCAGACAAAAAATTGAAGGACTTGGTGGACAGGGTGGTGGTGAAAAAACAGATATAAGGAAAAGCATCGTTCGGCCAGGTGAGACCGAGTCACGCGTATCAGTCTTTGACAAATTAATGACCCCAAATTTATTCAATCTTTTCTTCATTCCACCCGAAAAATACAAGCCAGACCTGGGAGCCTTTTGTTATCCTACATGAGTTAGGCTAATCGATCTATATTTTTGCCAATATCTCGCTCCCGGTTGCTCCTAGCTGAAAAATTAATGGGACCAATTTGAAAGCCCTTGAAATTTTCTACAGAAACTGTAACTACAGTTTTTCACGTAGAATCAACCGTTCGAAAGATACAGCAGTTTTTATTGACATGTGCCTACATTACAATTTATCTATGATTATTATTATTATAGAATCGTTTAGTTTATTCAATTCTGAGTCCGTTTCTTCGTTGACGAGTTACGGATTAGCTTATAGTATCAATTGGAGATCTTTGAAACAAATTAGTCAAACTATATCGGTTCGACCTAATTTGATCGCTTTTCTGTTTATCGAGGATAGAATTATCCGAGAGGTTCAAAACCGCAGGTGATTATTGCCCGAGGCTGTCTCTGCAAGATTCGGATAAAAATTGGACCCATATTTCGAAACAGACTCTCCTTAGCCTCGGTGAGTGTGTCAAGTCTCAATATCACGATAATTAGTTAATCAACGTCAACACAGATGAATTAATCAAAAAAAAGAAATACGAATAACACGGTCGTCAGTCGCAAATATGAATTGGAATTGTAACGATCAATCAAGTACATAATGATTAGTTTATAGGTCACTCAGACAACATATATAGACATACCTAAAACACTGAATAATTCGAGAATTGTTTTTACTTTTACTACATATATGTATCATTGATTACGATCGTTATTGCAAATTCGAAGCGATTCATTTTTTGATCTTTCTCGTGATAATATTGTATTGAAGATATTGAGCAAATTTATGCAGCAATCTTGATCCCCAAAAACCGAGTATGAATATGAATTAATTAATTCTTCAAGTGTCAAGATCGTATTTAGTACATCAGTTCTTTGCCGATATCTCACTCCCAGTATCTCCTGTGTGAAAAATGATCCGGACTAATTTCGAAACTCATTAAAAAAAAAAAAGAGTCCTCAAAGTTTTTTTTTTTTTTTTTTTGCGTACAACCGAAAATTTCGAAGATTTTTTATACGGGTACACAAAGTCAGGCCTCGTAGAGGGGGAAATAACTCGTTGAAATAACGTGTCGATAGCTCGTGAAATATTGAGAAATAATCGAGGAAATGAGTGAAATAATGATAAATAAATGAATTTATAAGAAATACCTGAGAAATAATAAAAAAATAACCGAGGAAATCAATGAAATAATGACAAAATATGCAAAAGAAAGAAATGGCGTCGAAATGAAAAAAAAAATTGGTTGAAATAAATGAAATAATTTGAATTATTTCACTAAAAAAAAATTTTAATTTCCCCCTCGGGCCTCGTCCATCGATCTCTGTTGAAACTTTGTTTCTTGCTAATTAATTCTTGTTTTTGATGGTTCGAAAATGTGTTATAAATTAACAATTCCAATTGACTATCATCGAGCTACTTGAACCTGTGATATTTGAAAAAAAATCATAAAGTTCGTGATCCAATTTGCGTCCAGCTGACGGTCTAAAGTCTCGTGGTCGACTGACGAGGTATACTCACATAACTCTGATCGTGAGGTAGGTAGTCGAGGTAGAATATAGCAGGCTGACTCCGAAAGTCTACCGTCAATCTCAGATTCAGTCAGAACTCAGAGCTCGAAGCTCTAGTCGATTTAAAACAACGCGTTCATCGCGTTTTGCTTCTCATTCGCAATAAAAATTAAAAAATTTAAATTTAATAAAAAAAATTTGCCAAAAATATTGTACTGAAAATTAATCAATAAGTTGATTTCCAAAAGACGAGGGGGAAAAATCGATAAAACTATCAGAATACTGAAATAACTGCGAATATAATGTAGTTTTAATTGTGTGTGACATTTCTTTTTTATTCATCTCGTTAAATTTTTTTATAATACTTATGATAACGTGAATAAAAAAGAAAAAAAGAAAAGAAAAATAAGAAAAACTCATATATATGAGCAATTTGCGGATCTGTATGTGGGCCTATATAATTATACAGTTAGTTAGACAGTTTCTTCCTTTCGAAGGAGAAAAAGAAAGAGGTGGAAGGAAATTTTAGCTCCATAGTGACTACACGTGTATTATATCAACAGTAACACATTACACTATCGGTAAATATCACAGATACAGTGTGCGGCTACACAAACCAGCTGCAGATTCGATAATGGATGGTGGAGTGTGCGGTGTGTAGTAATGGCAAAGAATGGTTCGAACAACGCCGTGGGGCTAATGAGAGAGTGATTCTGACCGCGAGGTAACCCAATTCGGAACTGGTATACGCGTTTTATTCTCTGCATGTGTACGTTCCGTACTATGTGCCTTGTCATACGTGAAGAAACGCGTTTGCCAGTTTCGTAATTCACACACAGTCACACGTAATTCATACATTTCATACCACCTATGTACAAGCTACGCGAAAGCCTGTGGGCGGATGATTTCTATATTCGACGGTTACTCGCAGGCTATATACGTACCTGACATCAAATTATGCACATATTGTGTACACCGCTGATGTAAATCAAAGGGCGACCCTTTTATTTTGTCCAGAAACAAAAAAAAAAAAAAAAAAAAAAAAAAACTGTGAATTTGAAGTACTGTAACTTATATGAAAGAAAGCTCCAAAAGTTCCAAGACAGACGGTGCTTATTTCCAAGAGAAATAATTTGGAGCTTCTATAGGGCATTTTTTTTTCTTTTTCGTCATAAAAAATGTAGAATCAACTCTTCATTAAACAATATGCTCTCTACGACGTTAGAAATTTGTTAAATCAGTGCCACTAAAAATGTTCGGTTTAGTTCAATATTTTTTCTTTTATTATTGAATGAAAAAAAAGTCTATATTGAATGTTAAAATGATATAAATTTGTAACCAAATTTAGTCTTTTTCACTCGGATAAATTATATTTACTGTCATCAGTTTTTTTTTTTTTTTTTTTTTTGGATTTATTATTTAAAAAAATAATTTCCCCTTCCCCCCCCCCCCCCATTGGAAGACAAATGAGAAAGAATGAGTTTGTTACAAATGATACTTAAATTTGTGATGTGACTTTAATAAATTTTCCAAATTTCTCCAAAGGTGGTTAAAAAAAAATTATTATTTTCTTCTTTTACTGAAATTTGAATACCACGTTTCATTCGTAAAGAAAAAAAAAAGTAAATGAGAAAAGAAAAAATGTATACACGTGGTCATCGTTATCCTTCGAAATATGTATAAGGGAAGGGTCGTGAATAATGAGAAGGCGCGAAGATCGTCTGGTTTTATAAGATCCTCGTTGTTCGAGGAGTTTGGAATTTTCTAAATAACCGGAAATTGTCAGCTGCTGGGAGGGTATAAATATAATCGAATAACCCTACCGCGCTAGTGAATAAAATAAATATCGAAAATTATATATAGAAATTCAAATTTTCACAAAATTTTCTTTTTTTTTCTTCTAAAAATCATACAAACAGACAAAAATAAAATAAAATGATCAAAGCTAGAGTTAAGACAATTTTCACACTCGTCAATCATCCGTCGCAGGCGATGATAATATATATTTGCGAACTAGACGAGAACCTTAAACAAACTGACCGCCTATGAATATGAGAGATCTCTTTTTTTCCCCGTTTATTACTTATTTTCTTATCCACCGCTCTGCAACGCGATACCTACCTCTCATTACGTGCCTGTACTGATTGTATGAGGTGTAATAATCCAAACAATGTGTTGAATCGCGGTACGTGTTACGGTACACACCGTGTGACGGATAAGACAACAAAAAAAAAAAAAAACCTTGCGTCTATTGTCTAGGCATATCATAACAGCTTCATATTGTACATGACACTATGCGTGCTGCTTTATAATGGAAGGAAAAATACAAAAAGGAAGAATATTGGTTTTCCTTTGAATTCGTTGATTTCTATACATGAATAACAGTATTTCATTTCCATATCAGAACTCGTGAATTAACCGATTGATTCTTCGATTAATCTGAGCCGTCAATGAAATAAATGTGAATCAATCGATCAATTTAAACCAGCGGTTTTCCGATTTATCCTAATTGACTAATCGCAAAAATCATGAATCGAAACCATCGAATAATCGATCAATCTATTATTGAAAAAAATTATCAATCGATATCATTGAATGGACTTGATGGACTGAAAAAGGAACCCAATAAAAACCGTTGATTATTCGAAAGACAATTAATTGAAACAATCGAATAATTAAATAATTAATCGCAAAGCCCTACAATATGTGTAATTTTTTTTTAAATTCCATTAAAAAAATTCCAAACCGTGTTTTCTCTCTACTTTTTCGTTCCTCTTTATCCGAATTGATGTGAAATACGATCTAGTCTGCGGTATGAGTGATGAGGTATTTTTTTCTACCTCCATTATCATGAAAATTGTTATTATTATTATTTTTTTTTTATTATTATTTTTTTCCACCATAAAGCATATAGATAGCGATGGTGCTTTAAGTTTCTTATCGGTCGTATCGAACGTTCAAAATCCGTTATTCATCGTCAGTTACGCCGCACCGAGGTTCTGAATACCTGTGATTATTTATTCCCGAACCGTCGAACCTGACGTTACACACGTACTACCTCAGTATATGAGAAAGCTGTAATCTCATGAGGAGAATTTTTAATAAAAAATTAAAACTCTAGAAAACAAGCTTTGATTGATTATCTCTGTAATTGTTATGATTTTTTTTAACAGAGAATAAAAATATAATTAAAGAATAATAATAATAATAATAATAATAATGAGACTTTATTCACGCTGAAAAATAATTGCTGACGATTTTACTGCATGTGTGGTAATATCGTGTAGGTTGATCTATAAATAGAGAGAATAAAAAATTGTGCGTGGGTGTGTAGCGCGATGTGGTTATGATAAAATTTGAAATGAAAAACTGAAAAACCAAGGCGCGGACAATATTTGAAAATAGTAAATAAATATATAAATCAACGTATTTACACGGCTCCATGACATCGCCTGCGGCGGATGCGGGGAGAATATTAAATACGTCAAACGACGAGTGGATGGAAGACCTGAGTCTGATTTTTAAAAACGGTAGGTCTCCAAATTTAATAAATAAGTGCCAAAGAAATAGGACAGACCAAACGATTTGTCGAACAATTAATTTGAGTTATGATATCGTTTTTGTTTTTATCGCGTTTTATTTATATATTTATTTATATATTTTCTAAGTAGAGCTTCGCGGTCACCGTTGACGTAGGTGAAAAATTATATGTGGGTAGGAACCGAGGATAAGGTTGCTAGGTGTGTTTTTCATTTATATGAAATCAACAAAACTCTTCTTCGTAGTATACAACAACGCAGATAACAAAAACAAAAAAGCTAAACGATTCTCGTTCTCATTCTTCTCCTCAGGATCTGAAGAAGAGGAATCAACCCCCGAGGGCCTAGAGTCCAAGGTCCGAAACCTTCCGGATGAAGATGGGGAAGTCTTTCTAATCGTGAGTAACAAATTCAAGATCCATAAACTTTTTACAGCCCCCCCCCCCCCCCTTCTCCTACTGAAAAACACCATTATAGCCTATCGCATATGAGATTATAACTACTCATTTTTAAAATATTTTCTTCAAATCACGATCAGTATCGTTCATAAATATCTATAATCGTTTATCTTGATAATTGATATCAGTATGTAACGAGTGGCTGATGTAGCGTCGAGAATATTTTTTGTCTATTTTTATATTGTAGGTATATAGAAAATTTTCCTATATTTTCTATATTTTCCTATATTTTCTTATATTTTTCTATATTTTCTTATATTTTCTTATATTTTCTATTTCATAACTATATAAGATTTTCTTTATGTTCAGTAAACTTCGCGGTAGATTCGCAAAAATTGCAACGAGGTAGAATTCTTCTTCGCTTCTCTTCTCTCGATGCGAGCACTCGACGGGAATCGAGTAATCAGTTATACATTTTTGTTCCTTTCGAATGAATGATAAAGAAATGACAGGGTTAGACGGTAATAAACACGTTTCGATAACGATCTGTGATCGTGACGTGTGGCTTTGTATATCTGCGATAGCGGAGGCTATAATAAACTGGTTAACGCGTCCTAATCGCGAAAACACACTGTCGTGTGTGTGATCGTCAAGATAATGAGTGTTTATCATTTATTCGCAATAGACATGTCCGAGATCCAACCGTAACTATGCGCGATGCGTATCGCCTTGTATCGTTGATAAGACCAATCGCCTTATGACGCCGATAAGCGATCGATTCGGCGATTCAGTTCAGACGGAACCTGGGTATCGGTAACTTCGTGTAACAACAATCCTGACGTTCACGCGGTGATCATAAATAAGATGAGGAGCTTCGTGGTCTGCTCTAGAGATTTTAAACAATTCTACGCGGTCAGGGTCAGTGAGTTTGAATAATTAGCGGAGACCCAGAAATCGGAAATCGAATTTCGATACTACGGAAGAAAAATGCAGGACACGCGGAGGCTGACCAAACCGACTCTGTACATTTGTGGCACCACCGGAAGCGACACTACCGTCAATGGCTACAGCCAGTCGTCCGAAACTTGGATATCCAGGATCCTTCCGGGGCTTTGTAATCGTATCACGGCAACGTGCTGTCAGAGTAAATACAATATGGAGGTCAAGGAACCGGACCTGCCGATCGTTATACCCGTCACATACGTAAGGACATTCGATTGTCATGCGATTTGACGATTCTTCGTCATTCATTGACAGAGCAGAAGATCGGGAGGAAGAATGCATGTTGGGATGCGTTGCCAACTTAATTAAAGTGAAAATGAACCGTAATGTGAAATTTCAGGACCGTAAAAACATTTTACGAAGCACTCTTTTAGGCTTCAACCAAATTATTCACACTTTTACTCCCAAGAATATTTGAATTTTCAAGCTGACGATAAGGGTTGTGAATTTTTCAATTGCACAGAGCAGTAATTTCTGGATACTTGGAGAAAACATCTTTTACTTCATTTTTGGATTAATAATCAACAACATATAGCGAGAAATTTGAATTATTGGGACAGTTTCTTTAATCTTTGAATTCCAAAAACTTCTACGGTACTGAACGTACGGTTGGCAACACTTTAGGTGTTTTGGCAGAAATCTGTCACAGTGGCAAGAATTCAATCGCAATGATATATTTCCGATAAGTTTTATCTTTTCGTTTTTGGTGCCAGTTTTTAATTTTCCCATTTTTTGTTCCATGTTTGGTGTGATACAGGATGAAAAACTAGGGGTATATCGCTATAGTCTTTACTTTTTGTTGTATCTGTGTAAAAATTTATTGAAATCGGTATAGTGGCAGGTAATCAATTAGGTTATTGTGACGATGGAATTTCTTAAAATCTATCGGAAAACTCGGGGAATGTGATCTAGATTACTCATATCCGATCCACGCGACGTAATGTTGCTCTAAGATTGTGAAATATTCTTCAAATTCAATGAAAATTCATTGGCATCGTTTGAATTCGACACGGTAATCATTCGGAAATCTTTTGAGATCCGATCGATTTCAAATATTCTAAACCATTCGAATACCGCATCGATTTGAGTCTTCTTGAATCTTGTTGAAATACTTTTGTAATTTTTCTTCTTCTTTCTAGTTTATGAAATTGAAAAAATCTCGAGAAAATTTCATACGATTGTTTTCAATCGTTTAGAAACATGGGAATAAGGTACAAAACAAGTTTGGAAGATTGAAACCTTGAGGGTTAAACACGTGGAATCTGTCCTATTCCACGTAATCTTTCATATTCCAACGTTTATTTTTAATCGTTCCTTCATCTTGTACATTCTACGAGAAAATTAGTTTCCCTCACTTGTGATAAATGGCCTCGGAACTATCCGAGCCAGTACATGAGTGTACTATTATTAAAATTACTCTCGCCACTTTCTTTTTTTATCGTAAAAAATGATGTGTCGATAACATCGTCAAATTATCTACCTCGGCTGTGTAGTAATCTCATTCCAATGATAGGTATAACCGAGGGGTTAATCACTCATCGGTTTGGGTGTACACCAGATTACAAGATTGCAAGGATTGCAAAGATTGCAAGAGATTGCAAAGATTACAAGAGATTGCAAAAGATTGCTAAGATTGCAAAAGATTGCTAAGATTACAAAAGATTGCAAGAGATTGCACAGATTACA
>JAFFZH010014726.1:0-15367 GCA_018420115.1 Euura saliciscinereae
GCAGATTTTTTGAAGTCGGTTATATTTTTTTTGAAAAGTTTTTTATTTTTTGCTTTTTAGTGAATCTTGCGTTCCGTAATTGATTTATTGCTAGCGGATATGGGTATACCTACTAACGCGCTGCCCATATTATGCGAAAGCGCCGTTCATAAGTAAACTACGTAACAAAAACCAAACTAATGAACCGATTCTGATTAAATTTATATGGGACCAACCTGGAAGTATACCCTTCCGAATGAACGAAAAATTTTCCAAATCGGATAATAAATGACGGAGTTATGAGGTAACAAACATAAAAAAAAAAAAAAAAAAAAAAAATACAACCGAATTGAGAACCTCCTCCTTTTTTTGAAGTCGGTTAAAAAGCTTTCCGCTCGTCTGTACCGCAAGAGCAGAGTCACGTGATACTCGGTAAAGGTTCCGGTATTGATTACCACCGTGGTACGAACGCGGTAACGCCCCGTAGCTAGCGGCCATTTTCGTTGCAATTAGTGGATTCATACTTAATTAACGTACTTAGTCCCCCCCCCCCCCCATGAGGTTTTACGCGTTTCCAAGTCCCGCTCATACCTACGCCGCGGCGTCTAGGCTACTCGAGCGTGTTACACACCCAGACGAATATTAATTAACGCGTTTAATGCAACAGGAAATAACGTATCTATGTGGGTATATATTCACGCACCGATTGCAACATTCACTTTGCGATGGATTAAATCATCAATTATAACGGACGTTGAATATTTTGTACAAGAAGATATATGAGCATTGAGATAGAATGAAAGATGAAGAAAGGGTCGAAAATCGGCACCTACACGATACAACAACGCCTTCCGAACAACAGAATTCCAATCAGGGGATCCTCGCATGCTGCGGGGTAGAAGCGGATATATTACAAATGGTATTTCATTGAGAAGTCAGTCGCGGAGTGATCGCACACCGTATGTGTATGTGTATAGCTGCAGGAGATACTTCCGCGTTTGGTTCGATAAATCATGCATTCAACCTCACCTCAAGCCGCACGACACCCGCCCATATTTTCATTTATTCAATTTAAATGTAAATCGTTTAGGATGATGAAAAAATGTTCATTCGCCAATCGGCAGGCTCTGAAATACCGAGACTCACGTACCGGCTCGTATGTCATAACGATCAGCGAACCGCGGAAATGATCGACTCGAACCGGTTACGGTGTCTGTTACACGCACACGTCCCACGTCAACGCGAGCTTTTCTTCATTTTTATCAGCCTCGAGTGGCTTTGGACTAAAATATCGTAACTTTTCGATAAGATTTCGTATTTATCTATCACACGCAATATTATCAAGGAAATACTTGATTCTAGCAATCATTGTGCATGTGACTAGTCGCATGGAACTGAAATATTTCACGCGAGAAAGAAATCATTGGCTTTCCGTATACGTGAATTTTTCACCCCGGGCGACAGCATCTAGGATATCGCTGCGCTCCTCGACCCCAATGATCATAACTCTCGATTGACCGTGCCATGGATGCTTGGAAGACGCGTATCCGTACGTGCAGCAACGCATTTTTAATCGCTAACCAATATTCATCATCGAGTTATATTCCCTACAGCTACAACGAGGCTCTGTGTATGCCGCGTGGATGTGTGGCACCGCCTTCTTCTAAACCATAGACATTATTCACGCGTGATTATACCGATATCGAAGCCAATTCTTCCCTCGCTCGTCTCTCGTAAGACTGTCAATTTTACAAATTATATTCTTCTATACGCAAATTTCAATTTTAACTGATTTAGAATTTTTCGGACTTTGCGAATGAATTATAATAATTATATCTCCAAGTGAGAGTTACTCAATTCCATCTTTCTCGAGATCTTTCTTTTATACAGAACTCAGAGGGACAGAAAAAATTAAAAGAGATCGTAAATTATAATGAAGATTCTCTCAGCCCCTCTGTGATCTAATTGGACAAGCATCCGTAGTACAAACTCAGGCCGAGGGAATTTTAACTTGAAGAAAAAATTAGGATCTCTCTCCTCAAATTATTAATTGATCCGCATAGTCCGATGGATTTTAAATAAGAATGTAGAGACGCGAATGATAGAGTTACTACGACATAAATTAATTAACATCACGGAGTCATATTTCATTATATACAGAGTCTAAGCTCGAGGGGTGAGTTTCATTAATATCAATTAAGAAAGAAATAATAATATACGTAATTCCCAGGGTAATGATCATTCCGCCTTCCTCACAACGGACGAAACTATTGTTCGACAGAGTCTATTGTCCCACTTTGTGAAACCTCCCCCGCTCTGTAGCTCCTGTAGTGTTTTAGGATAGCTACCTGTGGACATGGGGCTGGGGATAGACTCGGTTTCGGTTACAGTTACGCATGTGGTACTTGGAGAGAGTAAATTGGTTCCGAAGCCCACGGTGCAGGTGATTATATTCATTATACAATTACGCAATCGGGTGCACTATGTGGGCCAGTAATCCGAGTGATTACAATAATTTAATTACGAACCTTGTCGAAGAGCCGAGTCGAGCTGTGTGTTACCTACAATTTGACGAAATGATGCATCGATCCTCAGACATCTCTTAATTCGAATCTCTGATCCAGCAGCACACGGTTCTTATCAATTAAGGATGAATTTTCAGCTGATATGGATTATATATTGTGGTTTTTTTTCTCAGTTTTGAAAAATTTGGCACCGGTACAATATCAATTATCAAGAGACTCGGCAGAGTCTCGCGCCAAGTACATTAGATAGAAGATATTTTGAATATAGAAAATAGTTTTCAACCCGAACTACATCCTCAATTGATTCAAACCCCTCGTAGCGGTGAAGAAAAGGTTGATACTCGATTTGTAGAGCTGCTTGTAATTCCAAAGTCGTTTTGGAACATCTGAAATGAATTTTTGTCTCTGTGTCTCTCCTCCCTACGTTGATGACACATGTGGTAATAAGTGGTTCGAGATGTCGTTTCGCTGCGCAGAGATAATAAACAAACAAGTAAGTAAGGAAGCAAGAAATGCTAGAAATATACGTATACGTACGTCGGTAACCGGAGTAAAACGCACGTGGTTTATGGGGGTAAATCAGTTTTGACGTTTATTACCGGTGATTATCCGTCCTGGTGACCCTTCTGATACGACCACTTCTGCTTTCTCTCTTTCCATTTATCTCAGAGTCCAGAATCGTTTTTAGAGATATTCTTTTTTTTTGTTTGTTTCTTTTTTGGATCTACTGATATAACTACCGCGAAGTGCTACATATGTGATCTGTGCTTGAAAAGCTCGCTCCACCTCCATAAATATATCTAACGCACTCTGCAAGTCAATGCAGCACATGTGGACTCTGTTACTTCACTATGTGTGCACAAACTCCTTTTAACCTAGGAGTAAAACAGTGCGTTTTAAACGACACTAATTTTCATTAGTGTACTTAAAATTCTCCTCGAATCCTTTTACTGTTTTTTTTCCTCAAAAGTTTAACGAGAGGTTAATCTACTCGACATCACAACAAGAATTATCACGATCGTTAAAGAGATAAACATCAGGGTTGCGAGTTTATGAGGTCGTCTAGACATATAAATCAAGGTGTACTATTTTTTGTCCTCAATTTCAACCCTTGGTCGGAATTATTTTATACAGAATTACACTCGATTCTGTTTTTATTCAACATCGAGGTCTCGACACTTTCGACCCTCCATATCTCCCGAACGGTCGATTCCACGCGAAAGACCTAGATGACCTTTCTTGTAGATAATTCAACGATCTTCAAGAATAGTCCTGGTGATTTTCCTCCCAGGAGCAACTAGGAGTGAGATATTGGCAGTTCAAGAAACGAATAACGGTAAAATCTTTTTTTTTTCAAGCTTCATAGTTTCTCTTTAGTAGCCGTTTGATTCATCACGGGGTCTGAGTTCGCCTTCCACATCCCAAGAGACGTTCATCACCATAAACATATCACATGATTATTTGCATGGTACTAATGAGCATGGGGCAATAAAACGTCTGCATTTGTTTCACCTCGTGAACCCTGGACTTAAGACGTGGAAACAGTCGAGGTAGAGGGTTAAAAATATAGTCAATTGTGTGAATAGCCGTGAATGAACGACGCTGTAGCGAGTCGAGTTGCGATAATTCAGTATGAAGACGTCAGAGAGTTTCGAAGTCGAGCCGTCGGCTTCATCGAGGGGTTAATTGACAACTCGGTGAAGGTGAGTGAGGTGGAGGATCGAGTCTCTTAGTCGTAAACTCCGAGAATGAGAATAGGGATAAAAAAGGATGGAGAGAAAAATAAGGACGTGAAAAAGCATAGACAAGTTGAAACGAGTTAAGGAGTAATATACCCCACGGTGTATCCCTATGGAGGGATAAAGGCAATAATTACGCGATAGGAGCTGCCCCGGCTCCCGCGACTGCAGCGCAGCTTCCATACCGTAGAGGTTACCTCGGAATAACCGTTTTACGATCGTTTTTAGAGGCGTGTACCGATTTGGCGATAATTACACGCCACGAAAGAATTTATTATTGCTCAAAAGTTATTAGCTCTTTCCCTCATTATTTATAATATCAATTAGGCCTAATTAGACCTACCGAGATCCTGACGGAATCAACGATCGAATAGATTGCCACAACTTCTGTTTATGAAGCTGAAGCCAAGCCAGCAGCCATAGTTGGCAGCAAAAAGTGGTGAATTCAATAAAAATTATACAACAAGGCCATAGAATATGAATTTTGTGAAATATTATTTGAAGGAAGGTAATTTCTTATACAAACAGGAATTAACTTCACAAATCCTGGTAATTGAAATGAAATTAATGTAAAAACATCTTGAAATTTTCAATCACGGTATCTCAATATTGATATATGATTCGATTAAATTTATGAAACTGTTTTGGAGATTCGAAACATACTAATATGATTGTTTTTTAGTTTTCAGTGACAAAGTGGTATTTTAGTCAATTATCAATAGTTCATCCAATTAAAAGCTTCAAATTTTCGATTTTTTGGTTGCTTCTGCAATATTTTATGATCCGATTAGGCAATTATTGTAGCAGTGGAAACCCATTTTTGAATGAAATGATCATGAATTTTCATATCATATGAGTATTCAGCTGAATTTTCGAAACATTCTGTGTATGAAATTCATTATAATCTCGGCTATAAAATTTCAGAATGATTTTAAATTTTCAAAACTGTTTTACGAATATTCAAATATTGAAAAACTTTAATTTCAATATACAAAAAGTATGTTAATTGCTTCACATACATTTCTATAAAACTTGATACAGAAATTGCTAACAGTGTCATCATTCCTAAATTCATTATGACGCTGCTATTTGGATCTGATATGAACAAAATCGAACCTGAAACCAGCTGGACAATGCATGAGCAGGTACCACGAAGCTGTGCGAATTGTAATGCTCAACGACGTAACCGAACCGGACCAACCCTGCAGTCAATAGCTGGCTAACTAACTTGAATCATGATATCCTCTATATAGGATAATGAAGAGAGAAATTTCGGGTCCGGTGGACGACAGGGTGTCGAGGTTTGTCGAACAAGTCGCAGCCATTTTCGTACAATGTATTCATCAACTTGATGCAAACACAGAACCGCGCGCGGCCATATTACATGTGATCGTTGCTCTTGAGAGATTCCATCTCGCCGGAAAAACGAGCAAGACTACTTTCTCTTCCCAAGGCTCGCGACCCACACTCTACCGGTTGGTAGGTAACGACAAAACCCCACAGTTTCTACGCTCAAACTATTGAAAACTTGACAATTGTCGTTAACACATCGCCGTATCTACCTTCAACGAGCGAAGAATTGACAATAAAATTGCAAAAATACCCGCCTCAGCTCTCGACACAAAGAACAAGGAATTCACACTCTTCTACAACTAAATTATCATTCTTTTTTACGACACAGGCATTAAAAAGTCACTTTTTGACGCCTGTTTTCGTTCCGACAAGTGGCACTTTATACCGCTAAGTTAAAAGTGGCGGTTAAAGTCTTTATTCCGCAAGTATGATGCGCAGTTCGAAGTGCGCATGTCAAAGTGGCGGTATAAAGTCTTTATACCGCAGGTTACCCCCTCGCTACTACCTTTTACAGCAGCTCCTATACGCAGTTCGTGCTGAACTCAACTGGCGTCAAAGTGACTATTGATGCCTTTTCCGTAAAAAATAGTGTATGGGGCGCGTGCAGAAAGTAACTGTTCGGCAAGGTTATGTTTTTAGTACTCGCCGTTGCTTTGCAAGGCTCGCCTTCGGCTCGCCAGGTAAAACCAACGGCTCGTACGAAAAACATAACCTTGCTGAATAAACAGTTACTTTCGGCGCATGCCACATAAATATCTATTTTTTTCTCTGACTCAAAAATTCTTTACACGGGCATGAATCTCCGGCTGTCTATTTTTCTTTCAATTCATTTCTTACAGTTGTGTAGTAGGCGTCTCATTCAGGTACAGGTGGGTAGGGTTTTCCATCTTGCAACTTCGGATGCTGGTCGACCCGGTGATAGAAAAAATTACTGTCTCGGATCAGGGAGTAGAGATCGAGTCCGAACCTCAGCGTGTAGATAGAATATAAGAACTAATTGTACCGATACACCGCGAACCCCGCGGTATCAATCATCGGTATCGGATCGATTACCACGATTATAACGACTATCTAATCCCCGTCGCTTTGCTTCACGATATCCTGTGCAATCGAGCCCGAAGCTAGTAGCTCCGACTTTATAATATATGAGAAGACGCTGCAGAAGTCAGAGTTCCTTCGACGGAGATTAGTTTCTATCTTATACACCGATCGTCCGATCAAAGCAATTAGAAATATCATGGAAACGTTGTTATTATCATTATTATCATTCATTTTTAAACGAGTCGGTCGAAAGTTCGATTCGTGAGGTTAAATTCCTTCGTCGAATCGAAAACCGTGTCCAGAAGTGAAATTGAAATTGACAAAAGTTCCATATTTCGATCTCAATTAAAAAAAAAAAAATTGAAAAACCTAGAAATTCTTGACGTAGATTTTAAAAAGTGTGATTCTGTATATATTAGAATTTTTATTTTTTTTTAAATTGAAGCGAAGTCAAGTCAAGTACTAAAATATTTATCACAAAAAACAAGTGGAAGAAAAAAATTTCCTATCGATCGGTGAAATTCCCTGAATTTTCCCAGTTTACCAGGTTTTTTCTTCCCAGTCGCCACCCCACATGCGGAAGTGGAAGTCGACGATTTCGTACATAAAAACTAATCTCGATAAAAGATCGCGTTGCATCGTCGTGATTAATTACTGCACGCCTCGCTTTTTTACCACCGCAGAAAAAAAAAGAAGAAAAAAAGAAAAAAAAAACGGGGAACAATGTAATGTTTGTCTAACTAGTCAGCAGTCCGTCTGCGATACGTCACGGTTCCGCGGGCACGTCGAGGACACGCCTAATTGTTCCAGTGGCTCTAAATGGCTACCGTGCGATTTAATTCACGCTATACCGCGGTGCAGGACCTTCGAGTCATCATTCCTAAGGCGCTACCGCGATACGCATGGACAATAATCGACTCATGAATCACATTCCCCCGGTGCAACTGACCAGTGATAAATACAGGAGGTAAGAAATAATAGGAGAAAAAAAGAGGATCGAACGATCGCGCGAGGTCCAATGCGGAAACTGCGGTGCCGGAGTTGGCTAATTGCCCAGTGTCGTCCTGAGGGGAGGAGGAATATGGAGGACCCGACGGCCTAGGATTCCTGGCCTCCCGGATAACCCGCGGACCCGGTAACTCGAGTCGAGTGAATATATGTATATAAGGAAAAACCGGTAGACGTGAAGTTTGCATTAGAAGATAGTTTCGCACGTTTTTATTCACGTTTATCGTCCGGACTCAACGCGGCCTAATTGGCGCGTATGATATCGCATGTTTATTTTTACTTGTTTTTTTTTTCTTCTAATCTTCGTTTCCGCGATAATTCGAGGTGAGAACCAGATTAAGTTCAGCGGGAATTTGTGAGGATTAAAAATGTTGAAATTGATGATAAAGGCGGATATTAATTAGGATTATAACTCACCGCGAGGCGGATAGACCCGCGCAATAAGTCCGTCGCGCGGTGGTGCGTGCACCTGCAGGAAGGATTACACTGTGGAGAGTGATTTGATTATTATTTTTACAACCGAACAAGGTGCAATCAAAATCTCGTTATTTCTATTACACTTCATGACCCGGAGTCTTGAACCGTTATCTACCTGTACGTTTTACTCCTGCTATATCGGGTCGAACATGTTTTCTGTAAACCGCACGTGCCTCATTACCTACTGTTCAATCCTCCAGGACCCCGCATTCCTTCGTTACCAGGCTCATTGTGCGCTTGACTTGGGCCTCACCTCGATACGTCATCGATTGCCGATTATCGTTCTAAAATATGGAAAATGTAAGATTGAATTATCGCTTATTGCCGGGCGGTACGAAGCGAGGAGGAAATAACGTGTCAATAGCTCGTCAAGTATTGAGAAGTAACGGAGGAAATGAATGAAATAATGCGAAAGAATATTCATGAGAAATGAAAAACAATAGGTTATGAACGAAATAATTGAAATAATTCAATGATTTTACTGAAAAAAAATGATGTGTCAGTCAAATCTTGAGTTATTTTCCGTCTCGGTAACCGAAGGGCTAGAATGAAAGGCGGAAGTTGATTCCGGCATATTTTCTACTAACTAAAAATAGAATGATAAATAAAAAATAAAACTAAAAGGTTACTTGCCTACCTATACCTACACCGCCCAGTTTAACGGCGTATCACGTATCCGGGCACTTTGGCACAAAGAAGCTCGGTAAACCTTTTCAACGACGTCCCACGGTAATAGCGAGTGGTATCAATCAATCAGACTACCTATGATATCGTCAGGAACGATCTTTCGTACCGTCATGCACCAGGAATCAGAGAGCGACGGGTATCTCGGGCCAGAAGACCCTATGCAGCGGCTAGAGTCTATTCGTTCATGTAGATAAGTGTCGTTGCTGCTGGATGTAATAACATTAAATCGCATCGCGGAGAAATGAAAGAGTAAAAAAATAAAAATAAAGGAAGATGGAAACTATTCACGGTGACGATATATTTTACCAGCAGATACTCGCGGTGTACACGGTTCTACTTACGTTAAGTAGAAACATGCGTGAGGGTATCCGCCGATGCATCAACGTGACGCACGTTTATAGCCGTCGTTACAACGTCGGTACGTCAACTTCGGGTGGTGAAATTCTATCAGATATCAGACAATTTGCATTATTAAGGGGGAAAATGTTGAAACCACCGAAAGTCATTTTTTTTATACTTTTGAACGGTTTTCACATGATTTTCAAAAGTATTTTTTTTCTGTCTATGACGCTCGAAATAAAATCTACCGGTGGACCGATCTCAGTTTTTCGGGTCTCAAACTGTTCAGTAAAGAGGCCTTTTCGATATGAGCGGAGAACTTTTTCATAACTTCATTTTTACTCGAGTTATCGTGAAAAGTAACGTATGAAGACAGAAAAACGCTATTTTATTCTAGAAAATGGTGAATATCTGGTTCAATTTTGATCGGATCAAGAAGTCCTCTGTTCATTTTGAAATGGCCTCTATCGAACCACCGATAGATTTCATTTCAGTGTGAAGAAACATTATGAAACATAAAAAATGATGTTGGCAGTTTTTACTTTCTTTCACATTTCAAGGTGAAACAATGAGTGAAGGAATTACGCGAAAGAGTTACGCGGTTGGCTTGCGTAAATTTCGTTTCGACAATGGGTCTAATTCGGTTGGCAAAGTGCGTCACTCTGCCCTTTGTTGATTTTCGTACAATTCATACTGTCAAAACCAGGCTGAAATATTGTACTCGGAAAAACCTTTGTCATTTCGGATAATCATTGCGCGGGTATCTAGGCTTGATTCTTAATCGAATCGACGTTTTATCGACGTTCGAGGGCACCGGCGATCACAGATGCAAATAGAAACTTGTAAGGTACAAATTATTCACGTTGACCGGCACTAAATCCCGTACATAACTACTTGAATACCATTCAATATTTACTCTCGCAAGCGTATAGCAGTAAGTGGTTCGACAATCACGCGGATTGCTTTGATCCCGGCCGCCTGTACTGCTCGTGCCTTCCTCGAGGGGAGTCGAGAGAAAAGAATCTTTGATATTTTACGACCGATGAAAAACTAAACTCTCCTCATGTGCAAAGAGAGAGAGAGACAGAAGTTTGCGACCTCGACTATAGCGCAATGGGCCTGAAAGGTCACGACTAGCGAGGTTCTATAGACTCTGGAATATCTTGAATGCGGTATTTACCGTATTTACTCGAAAGTGCAGATAAAGATCAGCGCAATTAAGTGCAAAACGTGGGTTTAACGAGCCTCTGAGAAGAATGATATCAGCGCCGTCGCCCCGTTGCCGCGATACGTTGATCGATCTAAGCTGTTATAATATCCATGTTCACGCGGTGCGCCGACTTTAGGAAAGGGATTTTACCATCTTTTAAACTCCTTTATTAATCGATCTTGTCCAACAGCGTTATTTAGTGGCCGATAGCGTTACATGTCGCGGTTAGTCTCTTACGCGAATGCTCAGCGAATGCGAAACGAGCTAATGTACAACATACATGAATTTTTGAATTCCCAAGATGTCATTCTAATCACCCGGGAAATGAAAAGTCGAGTTTTCACTGAATCTCCACGTTTTGAGGTTCAAACACTGAAAACATTAAAAAATCTTATGAAAATCGATACTCGACAGATTTGCAAGATTCAAAATAGCCAACTGCAATTTAAGAGGCCCGAACCCGCTCGTTTTACTACGATTTTGTAAGATTCGAGACAATCCACTTGTCGACGTGTAATAGCACTCGAGTACCCATGGGAATACCGTACATGGTTGGGGAGGTGGGGGTGTCCATTACGGTAGCAGGTGACTGTCGAGTGGCCGCTTCAATAACCATCCATCACCCAGCGAGAAATATTTAGGTCAACCGCAACCCTGCCCGTTCGCCGCCCGCAGTCATAAATTAAACGCAATTCATTATGTACCCACATTATTGTATGTACGATCTTACCATCCACCGATATCAGTGTATGTGTGGGTGGGTGCGTGCGTGCGACGCGAGCGAGTCGCTCGCATGCGACAACCGAGGAAAAAAGTACGGGTACGCATACGAACCTCTACCTGTCCGGTACCTACTTTCCGGGATATCAATATTGTCAGACTAGAAATGCACATGCGAGACTCGTTCTTGATGGACCTCATCGCCGTTGCAGACGCGCATTCAATCTTCTCACCTTTTTTCTTCTTTTCGAATCCTAGATTATATTACCAGATGAATTATCGTCATTTAAACACCTGACGCCAAGTACATTAATGTCTCTAGCTGAAAAAATCTACCGACACAAATTCGTCCTCCGAAAATATTATAATTTTGAGGACAGAAGATTTGAGGGTCTTCATGTGATTCGAGACCGAGACGAAAATTTCCGAATAATCTTTCCAAGAGTAATAGAAAATTAAAAGAATAATCCATATCTCAGACCTCGGTGCATCTACAGAATTAAAATTGGGTTCGAATAATCAAAGGCAGAAAAATGATACTATTTGATCCTGGAAATGTTGTCGATCAAGATAAAATTACAGTTAGGATTGAACAGACTCGGTCCGATTAGTTTTTTTTCTCAATGTACTTGGCGCGAGACTCACAGAGTCTTTTTCATCACACAACAGTCGATTTATATGGAGATTCGTCTGATTGAAACCAAGTGGAGCCTCTACTCGCACAGAGAAAACTATTCTCGAATCGTGAATGAAAACGATCTTCAATCAACGGACACGAGGAATATTCAAGTATATCGATATACTAGCTTCAAGAATCTACTTATTTTAACCCTGGCTCATTGTCAGAGTGTTGAATGATCATTGCTTCAAGAACAGGTGTTGCTTTTTCCTCCTTATACAGATCCGTGTAGATAATCGAAGAACTTTTTCCACTTAGGCCGGAGGATGGTTTTAGACTTTTTATTCGAAATTCCGGTTAAGCCTCCGATACCCGGACTAATATCTCAGTCCGAGCGCGTATCCTGAAGAGGAGAAGATGAGGATGGACTCTTGCCCCGGTATCGTTAGATCAGGAGCACTTATTCCTAGAGTTTAATTACGTATCTCGTTTTATATCACGTGCAGCAAATGTTAATTAAGAAATTATACCCCCAGGACCACCCGGTCTCCGTCAATAGGCATTAATGCCCTTTACGTTTGTCTTTTACCAACTATTCGTATAACTTTTACCTATAACCTAGCGGCTAGTTTCCTCCGGAGGAGAGAGAGTGAGAAAAAAAAAGAAACGGACACGCATGTACCTAACGCAAGGAATTTTATCTCAGCTCTCGAGACCAGCGCGAGGGTTTATGGAGGCAGTTGATAATAAAACACGCGACCCTTCTCGCCGTTCTCTTACACCGACTGCGTTGGTTGTCGCCTCGTTATCGCTGTAATAATAAAGCCTGTTAATACCACCTCCGGAAGTAAGGACCTTCGGTGTGTGATAAACGTAGGGGGGGTATCCGTGTTCGATGATCGTTGATGGCGGTAATATTGCATTATTTTCTACCTACCCGACACACTCGACACCTGAGTAATGCAGTTAATTGTGGTTAATGTCGCCTCGTGATCGTACGACACCGTTGAAGAAAATTAACTCGACGGATTCGAAGAACGAAAGATCTCCGAAAAAGGCATCCGCGTTCGAGATCTCGAAACTGGTCGGTAAAAGACATAACTGCGGTGAAAATGGTTAATTAATGGGGGGGTTTTATTTATAACGAAACCCATTATTCAGCTAGTCGTTTAATTCCACTGGCGTCTTTACCGAAGAATCAAGGAAATAAAAAACGTCTCATTTGTCTCAAAATCGATTTTAATTTGATGTAAAAAAAAGAACGAAAGAGACTCGAGGCGAGCAGAGACGTTAATTTTTGATGAACAGAATTATGAAATTGCCGATTAATATTTTGACGCATTGTCATCCGTCTTGCGGCTACAACGTCGCATGACAGGCCGACCATAATTGGCTGTCTTCCCTTAGCCGCTACCAATACTACGGTGTTTAGGTATACGGATATTTGTATTCGAGGTAAGTTTCTCGCGGTAATATCAACCGGGCAATATTATCGAAGAGCCGTGTTCACCCGGCGATGAAATACACCTGTACCGATCCATCACCGACGGTCACGACTGATCGTCGTAAACGATCCAACGATAAGGTACATAACATACGCGTATAACCATCCAGGAAGTGGTCGCGTATATGACGTCCTGCTGCCTCTTGCAATTTTTAATACCGCGTCTCGCTGTTTTATTTTCACAGAAAATGAATCTAGAGGTGTTTTCCTTTTTTTTCTGTTACAACGGATATAAAATCTCTAACCACTTGCCGGCTAGTAGGTGATTTTTACGACGTGATTCGGTTCCGAGATAAGAAAAGATCTTGATATAACGCTGCCCGTTGAATATACCCAACGTCAGCTTCCCACCAATCTATTTTCTATGGGCCACGAACCTTTGGGGCTGATTAAAAAAAAGCTCTGGCCAGGAACCGAGTCGTATAAGGAATACCTGAAAACGGGCCTCACGGGGAGAGCTGCGCCTAGCCTTCGGTAACCACGGCCTATTCGTTAGTGTAGTAGGTACAAAGTAATAAACTGCCGTCTTGTTACCCGACGTTTAAAGCTATTTGATCGTTATCGAGCGGGTCGAACGGGCGCCCAAACGTTTCTTGGGCACTTTGGTATTATGCAAATAACACCGTGTGCGAGTATTAAGTGCAACGAGGTACCTCGTACACCGGCATGATCGCCACTGATCAGAGAAAAGTGAGGAAATTTGAAAAATGGTCGAGGAAAAGTCAAGGAATTTTATCATTGCGTCAGGGGAAAAATTATCATTTGGTCTGGAAAAGTCAGTTTTATTATTAGAAGACGCCATTTCGATCAGATGAGACGGTTTATCCAGTAACTGAAGTTGACCACGTGATTCTCTCTCGTTCTCGTTCTCGACTCTCGTGGAATATTATTGAGTGTCTCATTGTTAACTCATCACTTCCACGAGGCATTATACGATTGCTCTTGTTCGTTCGTTTCATAGTCCGAAAACGTGCTGCTGGTGATCGACATATTATTATTTTCGATTAATTTTCCCCTAGGCTGATTTTGAACTAATTATCGAAATTCGGTCGACGTTAAATACGGCTTTTCATTGGCGGAGGCACCCGACGTCCGTATTTTTCCAGATATCTCTGAGAGTGAGCTATTCACGTAACGGAAACTCACTGAATGTCAATGAAATACTGAAATATCTCCTCCATGGAATATAAATTCTGTTAAGAGCTGCTGCGGCGCTACTCAATAAAAAAGATAGACAAGAGGATCAGTGAACGTCACCAAACGTCGTTTCGGCTCTCTCGGAACCACTGAAACTATTTTAGAATATTTTTTATAACGATTTTTTAACGGACTCTAAACATTGGTGGGAGATTTTTACGAGCTGATCTTCGTAGTCTCGGAACGGATGTCAAACAGGTAGATTAGTCTAGTATACTCGTAAAAAAAAACAAAATTTCTCTCAAAGTTATTTATCGTTTTGTGAAGACATTTTTATGCCGTAATTCGAGGTGAATAGCCTTTTGGACCGGGATATTTTTTCGATTACACTAATCATGAGACGTTCAGAAGATTTTTAAAATCTTCAAGGAATTCGAATGCAAATAAATACGTATCACGGTCACAGAATAAAATGACCGCTGCGGTTATGATTTGGTGGGCGTGTTGCCTGGTGTCAGGTATGTGTCCGAACTCTTGCCTTACATACGTAGATAGTTTGTCATCAATCACAAAACAATATATTCAGAGCAATTAAAACTCGTGCATTTCATCGGTGCTCTAATTACAGAGTCCGGGACGTTGATTGATTCGGTGAACGTTATATCTGCACCGCGACCAGATCCGTAGAGCCGAATGCGTACTCTGTTTAAAAACCTTGTAACCACTCTAAAATCTCTAGTCTAACCGTAGATTTTCTCGGACAGTAACGAAGGTGAAATAGAAAGATACGAGAAAGCAAAAGGTAAAGAAAGTCTCAGAAAATTCGGGACATGGACTAACGTCCGATACCTGCTGGAACAAAAAAACATACGTGTATAGCTTGTGGGATATTGAGAAGCGACTGAAATAATGAGAAATGAATGAAATAACGATAAATAAATTTAGAAAAATAAGAAAATTTGTTAATCTTTTTTTTTTGGCCTCATCATCCATAGGTTGATTGAATCTTTTTTGGGTTTCGTAGGTCAA
>JAFFZH010014726.1:15467-68921 GCA_018420115.1 Euura saliciscinereae
AAAAAAAAAAAAAAAAAAACGTGTCAGTCAAATCTTTAGTTATTTTCCCCCTCGACGGAATGTCGTTGCGTGGGAGCCGAGTCCGGAGTGTTTTTTTGTTGTTTTATCGTAATTTTTTGTTGGTCCATCGTTCGTGAAACGAGTTTATAAACAAAAGAAGACCGAGTCTAGTAGGTTTTGATATTCGGTTCATGGTAGCCGAGGAGCAGAGCCTTTACCTCATCGGCTGGCCATATGCGACGCGCGTGGGCACCTAGGCTCGACCATGTCAGCCCCGACTCACGGCTCACCAGCCCTGTCTCCACACAATGTCCACAGCGGTAGTCTACTTCCGGTCCCCTATTTATTCTCTATCGTAAATTATTTTCAACGGGCCCACAACGCTGCCCGCGTTACCCCCTTCGCAATGGCATCCGTGCTGCGTGCGGTACGTTACCTTCATGTACATACGTGTACATAATGTAATAACGCGTATGGGATTAAGCGGCTCTTCGTGTACTTGCCTACATACGCCAGTATGTCGTTCTCTTTTATTTTATGCGACACACTTACCAAGCTGCCGGACAGTTTACCAACAGTTGTGAATTCTTCTCGAGGTCCACCAGCTGGTGATATTCATTTGAGACTATTTTTAAATCGACTTATGTACCCCGACGTGTCACCTGTCCGCAATCCGGAGACATTGACGCAGCCTGAAGACACGTTTTCATCCACTCATATCGATATGCTCGCTAAATTGGAGCCACAACATTTTTTTACTAAGATTCTTAAAGATTTTCAAACATGTGACAAATGCCTGAAGTCAGAAGAGAAATTTACCGATGACACAAGACAGACAAATACTTTTTCATTGTAGTCGTAGATGATTTGAGAAAATTTGAAATCATTTCTCGACTCTTTTCACCCAGTAGTATAACAGGAAGTGAGATATCAGAAAAAAGCGAGTGAAAATTGACGTCTCGTGCTTGTTTTATTTCACAGAGCTGTAGCTACGGTGATGTAACGAGTAGAAAATGAATAGAATCTATTCCGCAGTTATTCGCACGTAGGATTGAGGATTATTCAAAGGACGTCTACGGTTCGCGTGTTAGGTTGTGAATTTTATAGCCCAGTTTGTATTTTACAGCCGCTTAACTTTACAGCTCTTTCTCAAACGGTTGTCGGTTATTGCAGCATCCTAATTTTATATCTCTTGTCTGTATAATATGCACACATATCGTTAAAGTTATTCGTCTTCGCGTCAGAGCTCGAAGAATCTCTTTTCGCAAGAACGAGCCGTGAATAGAAGATTCTTTCAATATTTTTTTCACACTAAATATGAAAAATTGTGAAATCATCATCTCCCTTTTGCTCGCAGTAGTCTTAAGCTCCACCTGCAGTGTTTGATGCGAAATAATTGCTGCAGTACGTCGATCGAACAAAGAATGAATAAATAATGAATCGAGGGAAGGACACGCGAGGCTATACAGATACAGACACAGGGAATAAGAAATAAAAATAATATTCAAATGAAAAAAGAGTTTTGCTACAGGTGCTACCACTGAGTAAATCGGAGGTACGGATATTAATTACTTATTCAACGAATGATAATGCTATAAAACGGACGGCGCGTGTCTTCGGGGTAATGAGACGTGACGAGAGAAGCTGATTGTGAGATATCGTATCGCGATTATTGCGCGGAATGCCTTACCGCAAGCTAGTTTTCACTACGTAGGTATACGTGGGTTTGGCACGTCGTTATATATCGCGTAACGAGAACAAACGAGTTCTAATTCTACAACCCGTACCACAAATCAACTCTAAGGTGTACCTAAATCAATCGATTACTTTTAGAATATGGATTTAATAAATCAACACCGTATCGTATTTATCATATTACCACTGGATCTGGTTTTTTTTTTCATCCGTAAGACTGGAAAGAAAAATGAATTTGCACCGGCTAGATCAACGACTCGGCATAACTCACGGAACGTGATAACTAATTTCAATATCTGCGAATTATTCTGCAATAAACATATCATCGAATTGAGTAACGAGCATCGAATATCTGTGACGAATCGTATCTCGGATCTAAGAGGTAAATTAGTTGACTCAGATCCCGCGGATAGAACGAATCACGACGATTTCACGCCTAAACTATACGCAATAATGGCTGCCATATGATTCGATCCGGAGTTTATACCCCGATATTTTCCAGGCTAGATAATATCGCCCGGCCCCGAGTCGACCGGCGAATTCCTCACGTTCTCGCGGATACATTCCTGCCACAGACCGACGATAAACCGATCACGCTTATCGCGATTATAAACGACTAGATCCGATTTCCGTGTCTCTGGAGTACGCGGTCTGAGGCAAACCTCAAAGGATCTCATTTTTACACACAGAAACGGAGAAGATCGCTGCTAGACCGACAGGTCGATAAGATTCTCACCCTTACTTGAAACTGAATCGAAAACTCGGTTACTTGAAAAGAATCGATCATTTCTGAAGAGTCTTGAAGAAAAATGAAAATCTAAGAAAGAAGAAGAACGCTACCCTTACCGTCGGTGGTTTCCTACCCCTAAGGGTTTCGTGAAAGTTGATAAAGTCGGGAGTTTTCAACCCTTAGCGAAGCTGGCGCTACGATCGTGTCGAGTTTGTGATTGTGAGCTGCTGCCGCCAGCGGCGAGTCCGTGAATCGACGATTTTTCCGCTTTTCATTTGACTCTATTATTCCACTCTTAGTTTTCTATCGGTCGTGGGACCCTAGGTGATTCGAGAAACAGAAAAGGTATTTAATATGTACACCGTGGGTCTATGAGCCGGTCGATGAGGCCCAGGTATACGAAACACACGCGTGTATGGAGTAGGTACGTTAGAGTTTAGACTGTTAGAGGAGAGTCCAACCGGTGTGGCATACGTTCGAGCACCAGGCGGGTACCGGGCACCTTTGTTTAATTACAATACAGCCGCTCTCCGTAGGTACGTAGAGACAGGGTAATTATTGGTTACAACGCTCCCGTAGCCATGAGAGAGAGAAAAGGGTTGCGTAGAGGTTTTTTGTTCTAGGGCCTTTCGCGTCTGCAACATTTGGTATACGTCAGATAAACCTGCACCCATACATGATACAAACTTCTGACTGTATTTAGTTTTCACGTATCAATTACTTTCACCTACTTACCCCCGCACAATGCTACCACTCGTTCCGTAACCACTTCGCCGTTAAAACCCCTTCGCCATGGATTAATTTTTCATTTCTATATCGTTGTCACATAATTACACTCGACGATAATTATCCCTCCGCCACTCGGCATTCAGCAAACATGCTGTCGGCCCGATTCTATCCGAGAATATCAAAACCGAGAGGCTATTCAATCAAACTTTTAGTGATTCCGTGATTTCATATGATTTCGACGAATTTCAGCTGCTCTTCAAATTCTTTGGAGTGACTATTAACTCTTTTCCTATTGGCACGATTCTAACTCTTGGAAGTCACTCCTGGTCCGACTGGTACGATTTTCAATCTTGAAGAGTGAATAGTCACTCCAAAGAATTTAGAGAGCTGGCTTATATCGATTCGCGAGTGACTTTGACGAATTCCTGAGTCATTTCTAAGTGATTTTGTACGATTTCAAGACCTAGACGTCATTTGATTCGTCCTTCGAACGTTGGCGATGGTATTTTTCCATTCAGCGATGTATTGAATTTGTAAAAAACCATTGCGGTCAATAAATCATCTAGTCGAAGAACAAGTGCAGAAGTCTTATGTGATGTAGCTTGTAGATATTGATTTTTTTTCTTTTAATCTTTATTGTAATTCTGAACCATGAGTCAACATCGGGTGCAGTAAACAATTCTCTCGAAGGTTTTATTTCCTGTTGGCAAAGTTGTTCGGCTCCGTGACATTCGTCTGGCTGCTGACATTAACGCGAGAGAATTACTCTATCCGTTCAACCTCCACGGAACACTGACGTAATTATTTATTATCGTTTCAAAGCGATTGACTGTTTTTTTTTCTCAATTTTTTTTTTTTTACGTTTTTCTTTCTTTCTGTCATACTTGACGTTGCACACGTGCATTACCAGGCTCTTGCTGAACGCTAGTTACTCAGCAAAATGATAAATAGATGGATGCCTTGGTACCTCTACCGGTTATAGGTACACGTAGGCGGTAGACCTTGGGTGTCTCCTGTTTTCTAGTCGCACTCTAAGTGAATATTGAAAATATATATTATTGTATGCGTGATGCAGAGTACGGTATACGCCGAGAGGAGAACGGACGTGACAGGATACCGCAACGCTATCCGCCTCCCTCATCTGACAATAATAACTTAATTGAGTCACCTCCGTTTCTTGAGGTGCAGCAGCTGTGATGTCATTTATTCGCACTTACGGATTTCAGCTAAGGTTATTCTCTTCTAAATAAGGGAAAATAACGTGTAATCGTCAATCATGGCTTTCATTGGATGAATTGATACACTAAATGCTTCAACTTTCCTCATCGATGATTATTTCTCATCAGCCGGTCGTCATATTGTAGAATAAAGTGCAACAACGGCCAAGGGGTCAGAAACCCTAGTGTATTTCATTTATGCACCGCCAAGTGCTGCTTCTCGTCGGCGAAACTGGGAATCGCTAGCTTCCTCACAGAGTTTGAGAAATTACATGAGAATCCACTGCAATATGGTCATGTTTTTTTTTCTGTGGCGAACTCCTCCCCAGAGAGGTACTCTCACACGCATGAGATATTCGTAATTCCTGCGACCGTCGAACCTCGAGATTTTCTAGGGTCGCTTCGCGTCGGTATTCTTCAAGTGTTATCGAAATAACGTGCGAACCGAAGGCGAACGACCAGAGATATTTATCTTGCTACCGGTTTTACGTGACGGTCAATATGTACCGAGCTTCTGGAAACACGAGGACTCTTCCTCGTCCCCCCAATGTGCCTTTTTCTTCCCTCGTCTCGACCCATTACCTCCGTGCATTCAAATTGACGAGTCTTCGCGATACCTTGAATACCTTATTTTTTGTAGAAACAAAAGAAAAAGAAACTTTTCTCTAGTCAAACAGACGAACGGGTCATCGTCTCATCCGGTGCGACGGAATATTCACTGGTCAAGATATTTCGCGCACGTGATCGGGTTCGCACGCGAAGTCGGTGACGCCGGGAAGCCCTGCGGTTTTAGCGGTCTTCCTTAATCAATTTCCGCCGGAGGGGTTCGTCCCCCCTCAACAATGGCCCGTAGTACGAATATTCCGAATGGGTCAAGGCCGGGCGAGAGAGACGACGAATTGACGCTCCTAGAGACTTTATCAACCTCAACCTCTTGCTTGCTTCTGGTAGGAACATAAAAGAATAAAATAAAAATAAAGAACGAATGAGAAATTCGAGATGTTCGCCTCCTGGTGGCGTAACGGCGTCTAGGAACGAATTCCGGGGGCTCTGGTACCGTGAATATGTTACTCGAAGTCCTCGTCTACCTGGGTTGCGGCTCCATTGATATTCCGATTACAAGACCAGCAGCCAAGCGGGCTCGGTCTCTAGCCTCAAGTGTTGTGGAAGGTGTTGCTGCCGCTCCCCGTGCGGCTCCCAAACTCTCAGTATATGTGGGAAGAAATTTTATACCCGTCTAAGCGAACGAATTATGTAGGAATGCATTACCTAGTGCCAGGGAGCCGGTGTGGTAACGATTTTTAAATTTAGTTAGACCCTAGATCAACCTCCTTAGACATCACAGTGGAATCTGAAGGCTGATTTATCGGCTCCACAAATTTCGTGACGATCACGACGATAGTGATAAACTTTTTCCCTTCTTTTTCTCTGATTTATAGACGAAGATCCACTTCCATTACGTACATTGTTAGAAATTTCGGTATCAAGTTTCATAAAAATGTATATTAAAAGTCAACTTTTTCATTATTTCAATATTCATATAACAGTTTTGAAAATTCAAAATCATTTGGAAATCTCATAGCCAAGATTATAATAAATTTCATGTACGGAATGTTTCGAAAATTCGGCTGAATACTCATATGATATAAAAAATTCATGATAATTTCATTCAAAAATGGGTTTCCACTGCTACAATAATTGCCGAATCGGATCATAAAATATTGCAGAATCAACACAACATGAAAATTTTACGCTTTTTATTGGATGGACTATTAATAATTGACTGAAATACCGCTTTGTCACTGAAAACTGAAAAAGAATCACAGTATGTTTCGAATCTCCAAAACAGTTTCATAAATTTAATAGAACCACATCAATATTAATACACAGTGATTGGAAACTCGGTTTGTTTTATCAATATTAGGACACAAACATGAAATTTCAAGATATTTTACATTCATTTAATTTCAATCACCAGGATTTGTGAATTTCATTGCTGTTCGTCTAAGAAATTCCAAGATATTTTCAACAGTCTATTTGAAGAGTTCTACACGAAATGTATGAAAATATTGTATAATATAGAATAGACTGGGGGCTGCAACACCGCAGCCTCTTCGCAACTCTTTTTTTTGTAGTCGAAACAAAGGGTTCGATGTAACAGAGGGTCGCAACGGTAACGAAGGTCGAGAACCCGGGTCCCAATTTTCCTCGCATGCAAATATATCCCCGGGGTACGTATAGGTATAGATTATGAAAAGAAAAAATGGCGTAGATAAAGAGCGAGAAGGGTTGTGGGAACTAGAAATAAAAAAAAATAATAAAAAAAATTATCGTCGAAAACATGCGTGGCATTGTCGGATGCTGAACCTATGCGAGAGAGACGGACCGAGGAAGGAAAATTAATGGTAATTATGCGGGAACATAGGTAGACGAACATACCTGAAGCTGAAATATGCGTGCTAAATACGAAATACTATGCGTCAAAGGCGGAGTGCGGTGCGGAGTACGAGCATGGGACAATGACGAGTATGGGGTGATGCCGGTTTACCCAAGACGAGGATAACGAGTCACCAACCGTTCCGTTCATATACGGCACAGGGAAAAAGGCGAAATGGATATTTGCATTTCTGCCTGTCACCGTGTTCCCCCCGCTCTAAGTAGCTACAAGAACTGGCTATTTTTTTCTGAATGCTGTTTTGTGTTCCGAAAAACACGCTGCACAGCCGAAGGCGGGAAAACTCAATTTGAACCTCGACGAATTTCCGTACGCAGTTCAAAGTGAGATATCGAAAAACTGCCACGATCGATTGTTCGATACGGTAAACTGAGCGTGAAAATCAAATTTCAGCCGAAAATATTGAAAATTGTAGAAGTTATTGAACTTTGAAATTTTTATATTGAAGACAAAACTAGTTATTTGAGGGGTGCGATCGCATACAGGGACTTTTTGATTCATTTGCGTGATGGACTAGCCTCGAGTTTTTGACGTAGGCATCATAGAAAGTTATTTCAAGCTTGGCGAATTTGTCAAATTCAGCGAACAATGAGATATCAAAAATTTGACACGATTGATTGCTCAGGATGGTGAACTGAGTGTGAATCCCAAAATCTTCAAAATTGTAAGAATTATTCTACTTCACAGCTGGAGGTATAAAAATCAATGATAGTGTACAGAAACGCATTCAGAAAAAAAATCGACGACTATTTGCGATCGATACTTCGGATCTGTGATAACGTGTCGACGAAGATCAGAGACGAGGCGGATATGGTTTCTTCGAGACGGTTGTTAACTCTTAAATCCCCGAGGATCGTTTGTCGGCTCTCCTCGCACAATGGCAGAGTACAATTGGCGAGTAAACATCGTTCTTTGGCCTACTAATAAAATATACGATTACGTTTCGAGGTCGAGTGCCGATCCATAGATCACCGATCAACTTCGATGAATGGGGGTTCGAACTCGAACTCGGGGTCCACAAAGCGGACGTGGGGACGCAGGTCCTACTGCCAGCGGGGGCTCGTTAAGAGCCGAGGGTCCTTCCGTGGGGTTGGTACCATCGAGGATTCAACCCTTCCTTAAAATTCAAAACCCGGGGTGGGGTGGGGAGGGGTCCTACCTGTGCCCCGGTAGTTTCAGAGCTTACGTCAATTGGGACTTTTCTTCTGGTTAGTTTGGGCCGGGGGCTTACATCGCACGCTTTGTGCCTCTTCAGAACCGGCCTGGGTGACACGCGAATTCAGAAGTACTCGAGAATCGTGATCGTGCGGATCGTGGATCGTCGAACGTCGTAAGTAGAGTGTATCTCGTTCTGTGAAAATAACATTTAACAAAATTCGCCGACAATTTTTATCTCGCGGTTTTGCGAGAGGCTGTAATATATCGCGAGGAAGACAACCGACGCAGGTAGCCAGATGCAATTGAGATACATCTCGGTGTGGAGTCGTGGAGGTGCCGGATCGGACGTGACCTTCGCTCGAGTAATACGCCTACGCATCGTGATTCTTGTTACGAGATAATCGCACGACCGGTTTTCAATTCACTGTGTATGGAGTATTTTTTTAACTTCCCGTTTTTCTGTTTTCACACAGAAAAAAAGAAGCTTTTCTAATCACCCAGAAAATGAAAAGTTTAGTTTTTACCGAATCTCCACGTTTTGAGGTCCAGAGAATCACATCAAGTTTTTGTCGGGACGATATTTCGATAACGAGGGCGCGGATTTTGATTAAATTCGGGTCAATCGACGCGGTTTATCCAAACTTAGAACTGATTAGATTTTGGTTTCGATCGGTTCAGTACTTTTCGAATCATTTGAATAACAAAATTCTCAATAATAGAACAAAAATGACGATTTTTTTACAACGGATCAACGAATTTTAATGGAATCTGATACCACAAGGTTTTTTAGATCGTTGATCACGAATCTGAAGTCAGTTTCGCGAAATTCAAAATGGTGGATATAATTTGCTGCGAAAAACACTAAAACCATTCAAAATCTGACGAAAAATTGGTACTCGAAGGTTTTTTGAACCGTTGATCAGGAATCTGAGGTCATATTCGCAGAATTCAAATTAAGCTTGTTCCTGTTCAATTCACTTTTGCTGTTCAAAAGTAATGGTTGGATCGGGGAATCGGTGAAAATAATAACCACAATAGGGGATAAAAGTTTCCTACGGGAGGCTCAGGAGTGAAACACACTCTGTGGTAATCTTTCCAAGTACCTATTCAACGCTCGTCTTACATTGACTGCGCTCCACGGATGCAGCATGTCGTAAAGAAGGGGGAAAACGGTTGTGTGTTCTCGACTATTGTTCATACTGTATTACGAAGCACGGCTAAACCGCCACTTGCCAGTCGTACCGATGGATTGGCATTTACGTAATGGTTCAAGAAATGGAATGGCACTCCGGCATGCGACTCCTCTCTCTATACGATACGGACAAAGGTTCGGTTCGCGTTCGTCGTCTCTCTAGTCTCATACTCTCATGGACTAGACTCGTCAAGTGACCGCAAAGATCCTACAATTTTTCTGCACTCGCCAACCATGGCATCGTCACGGGGTATTGTTTTATGCCTCGACGCGAATCCGGGTTGCAAATGAATTTCTCAGAAACACACACCTCCTCTATCTCAGAAACTCTTCTTGCCCCCCTTTACTTAACTCCGACTCGGCGCAATACTTGATGATCGTTCTTTGCGTTACCGGGGGAAAACTGAAGTGAACCGAGTCAGACTTAAACTACGTCTAATAACGTACCTACTCCGATATTGAGACATGATGTGGTTCGCGGTAATGAAACACAACTAATTCCACGCCGTCCAGGACGTTCGAGTACTGGAATATCTCAGTTTTGCCAATTTTACAGTTTTCTTGAATAACGGGGAGGAAAATATGCAGATAATAGCCTCGAGGTTCTCTCCCATCCAGTCGTACAACGCGTGTCTGTCTCTACTGGGGAACTTTATTTGAGTGCATATTCGTCCCGTTGTTGCGGTGCACCGTGAAACCCTGTATTCCCAGTGGAAATAAGAATTGAAGTAATGAAAAGGCAGAGATACCGATCCGGGTGGAGCCGGCCCCGCTCTCCTGGTCCACGTGATACGTATCAAGCTAAGTGATATGGCCTTTCGACATGCGACTCGAATCCTAACGGGCAGAGTTTAGCCCAACTCAGGTTGGGAATTCAGGTAGACGTTGGATTACTCTCATCTACCCAGTGTAGAGTTGTCTCAAAGACGTCTTTTGGTCTCTTGTAGTCGTCTTTGAGATTTGAGACAAGATTCAAGACATAATTTGACGTCCATATGTACGACGACTTTTAGACAACTTTGAGTTCTGTGCTGTCTGGGTAGCTAGAGGTTCTTTCATTCACTTTGGTTGATTTTTTATCGGAGTTTAGGCTTCTTTTTCATCGCGTGAAAACGGTTCTGTGAATGTTTCGCTCTTTCCACGATTGCCATAAATTTGAGGCACTGTTAAACGCGAGTGGAAAAAGAGTGAAAAAAACTTGACCCGGGAATTCAACCCGAATTCAACCCTCTCTTGACCGAAACCCTCCTCTCCTACCCTTTACGCCGAGGCGGCCACGATCAATACGGTATAATGACGCGCTCGTCGCACGTACCGCTGCTAAACCTGGAGGAATAAACGCGCAATTTTTTCTTTTTCACCTTTTGTCCTTTTTATTATCATTATTTTTTTTTCAATATTGTTTCATTGTTTTTCTTCATTTCTCTCGACCAAATGACTAATATCCTCGTCGATTCCACCTCTGTGACCTCAGAGTGAATTATTAATTGAATAGAAGCGATCGAACCTCTCGATCAGGATCGGCTAAAGATTTATTATCATCACCGGGGATAAAAAGTCTCTCATTATTCGGCTCATTGCGCGGTAAAAGGAGCTACTTTATCGCCCCGTTCAAAGCCCAGCACTTTTTTTTTTAGCGCATCAGCCACTCACTTCTATGGACTATAGAGTGTTTTTGTGTCAAAGTGGAGAATTTCTTTTTTATCAGGTTGCAAATTTTCATTTTTATCTCGTTACTCGGATTACTGTCACTTTTTTTTTGTGGCTGATGCAATTAAAGTCGTACTACGATAATTTATTGACTAATACTACACAAAGAATTGAAGCTATCAACCAGAAACCGAGGCTCAAGTTTTTCATCAGTTGGTGGAAATTTGATATAATATAATATATAAGTACAGGTAATCTTATACGCACGCGAAGTAAAACTCATTCGGATTTTATTTTCTTTTTTTCTTTTTGGTTGTTCAATTTATCCTACGTCTTGAAACTGAAGAAATGAATAAACTTAGTTCTTCTTATACTCGGTATATTAAACAAACTCTGATAAGGTCCATACGGTAAACTTTTCAACCGCAAACGAAAAAAAAAGAGACAGAAAATTAAAAACGATTTCATAAAATTATTCAAATTGTCGACTATGAAAAAAAAAAAATTGAAAACCTGATTGACGGAAATTCACTCAAAAGGTGACAGATTCAATCAATTTCTATATTCCGTGAATAAAACGCCGATAACACAAAAAATAAATAAAAAGAAAAATTAAAGAGATTCGGTTCTCGTAGTCCAATTGACTATTGACCTTCTCCTTCCGCGTGAACCCGCGTTTAGTGTGTCGTGTATGAAAAATCTTGTACGAAGCCCTTTCCAGGCGTAGCTGTAGGTAAATTCTAAAGTCTGGGTTAATTTCTCGGCGTTTAGTCTCGATGAACGTTTCTGTGTGGAGGAGGTTTGAGGGAGGGTGATTAGCAGAGGCCGCATGCGCGCCGTCTGCCCCGTCTCATGGAGTTACCCGACGGTATATAGCAGCAGCGGCAGCAGCAGCAGCAGCGGTGAGAAGCGAGCTAAGACTAGAGGGAAAGAGCGAGTGACTGGGCAAAAGCGGGACAGAGAATACGAGGGAGAAAGATGAGAGAGAGAGAGAGAGAGCGAGGAAGCTCGATGAAGAGGAGCAAAGGAACGAGAGAGAGAGAGAGAAAGAAGCTCCGCGGCTGTGGCCAAGGGGGGTCGGAGGATGACGCGGGGGCGGAGGGGGGCAAATTAATACAGGCGGGCAAGCGGACTCCGCTAACGAACGAACCGACGCCAAGTCTAGCTCCGACCGCCCGACGCTCAGCGCCGGGACGCTACAACCTTCTTAGCCCCGTATCGCGACCTTTGACACCATAACCGTTCCTCCTTGTTTTCTACGCTGGATTTTTCTTTCATACCCGACTTTCAGCCCCCCTTTTTTTTGTTCCTCGTACTCTTGTTGCTTCTCTTGGTTAATTAGTACCGGTAATTAGACCATCGATGTCTTATATGCACCGTTTTATCGGACTTTACGGGGTTCATGTTGATTGTTAATCGTCGGTTGATCGGTATTGCATCAGTGATTGGAACAACGATTATTTTCCGGCTACCCGAAACTACCTTTGACAAATTTCGCGATTTACGAACGATCGACATTCTGTGCCTAATGATCGCCGATCATCGATACTATCCACTAGGATATTTTGGTTGTTGGTTAGAAGTGAATTTTGCAGTTTGTTAATGGTGTCTTTCGCCCGAAAAAGTGCAGATGAATCCCCGATAAGGATAAAAAAAAAAGTAAAAATAATTTATCTCAGTGCGTAAAAAATGTTCCTATTTTGCGAAAAAAAAAACTGATCGAGTTTAATCGTCGAGGCGGATAATTTTCGTTTTACGGTGGGTGGGTTTGGCCTAGCCTGCTTAACCTGGAGAACCCGGGATACTGAAACACGGGAACGCACACGTATCCGCAGATAATTACGTTCCACACACACACCCACACACACACACACATATAGGCGGACTGTAAGCTTTTGCCGGAGGGGTTATACCCGCTGGTCTCCTCGTCCTGAGAGAAATACGGGAAGAGAAGAGAAGAGAAGAGAGAAGAGGTGGGGGGTCGGAAAAGGAAAAGGAAAAGGGGGTTGGCTGGTAACTAGGCGGTGGTACGGGTGCGGTGGCGCGGAGTAGAGCGGAGTACACGAGGAGCGAAGCGAAAGATCAATATAGGGAGTGTCGGGAGGAGAATACTGAACAGGGTGTAAGATGGAACGGGAACGGGAACGGGAGAATGGTTGCAGCGGAAGAACCGAGGCACCGGCCATCCGCGACCATCCCTCTGTCTTTTATTAACGGGGTTAGAGAGACACTAAACGGGTCACCGTATACAGATTAACCGAGACACCCTTCGCCAGGTGTTCATCGCGCCTCCTAAGACGTAACGTCCGTAAAAAATTACAATTTATGCTCCACGTTCTAGGTTTTTATTTCCCTAAAACCATCGGGTTAGACGAGATCATGGAGATAGACTAGAAACTTGGGACTAGAACTTTTAGAATTATTTTTGAAAAAATTGTCAATCAATTTTTATCCATAGAATTTTTACAAATTTGCTGATTTTCATACTGATCAATTTTTTTCTCAATACTTTTTCAGACACTGAACGTACTCACCAAATTTTAGATGAAATTATCGAAAATTTTAGTGGTCATCAATTTTTGTATTGGTTTTTTATGTGAAACCGGATAAATCCTCCAATTCTGAATATTTTTGGAGTCTATTGAGTTTCTATAGAGTCTATTTTTTTTATGTATTTGATGAATCGACCGAGCTTGAATTACTTTTTCCATCTTCAACCTTGAAAAAATTTTTAATTTCACTTTCCACACTAGTGCTTCACTTTCTTCACTGCTCGGAAATAATGTACTTCGCAGACGCTACGCAGGATTCGAAAATCATACTTTACAATCAGATGTTACGAAAACAGTTCATCCTACCGTCGTTATCATATCATATCATTTACCCGTTTTGATAATTCGAAACAGCGATACAAAAAAATATAGTCCAGTCAAAGAAGAAGAAATAAAATACCGTGGATAAGGGGGGGCATTGTTGCTTTGACCGTGAAGCATGGTCCTCAAGTATTACGACAGAGGGTGAAATAACGTGTCCTGGACTCCCTGGATGTATATTAATCCGGAATTTCTAATATCGGTGGGGGTGGGTGTATAAAGAAAGAGTATCCGGGCGCGATACACGAGGAACAGCTAGGGAGGAGGAGGTATAAGCCGAGACGGTATCACACGGGTTATAATATCAAGGATGATATAGAATATCGCGGGAGGGTAATCCGGGGGTAGAGGTAGAGGCATGGGACGAGGATTACGTTGGATTCTTGAAGCGATTTTCCGAAAATCGTGACGTCGCCGCTTTTTATCCAAGAATTTTTCCCGTACCTCGACCAAACGAGGGTCGACGGTATAACGGAGGAGCCGAAACCGAGGAGGAGGAAAGAGGCGAAGCACTTCCTCCGCGATACCTCCCTCGGTAAATCGCGAATACACTCCCCGTCCTCCCCAGCGGCAACCCCCGCTGATATATTGTTCGCCTTATATCCTCTCTTCTTGCGTTATATCCACCTCTACGTATACCGGGAAGGAAACCGAGGGTGGAGACGCTAGCAACCACCCAAAGAATAAGAAAAAGAAACCAGTTATTCCACGCTTATGATATCATACACTCTGATAAAATAAATATCGCCGGTTGCTGCACCTAAAATTCTCTTCTCTCACTCGAAAGAAAAATGGAAATAAGACAAGGAGATACTTTATTACACTCCATCCCATCCATAAGTATCCCAGAGTAAGACGCCGTGTGTCTATTGATGCAGGACCATCGGTCGGACAGCTCTTTCATTTTCCACCTTTTTTTTTTCTTTCTTTCTTTCACTACGAGCTTCGTAGGAGGTGGATGAAATTTACGACCTGCAAGAGCCTTCGGCACGCATGTCCGTTTCTCTTTCTGCAGGGGTTGGCCGACGCGTGGGGTTCCACTTTAGTATAAGGATTCTTAGGCCCCGCATAAAAGATGGAGAGCCACACCCACGTCGATCAATCATGTGGATACGTTACGTGTATGGACAGATCGAAGACGGAGAAGGGGTGGCGATTTTCTACTTCTTCTTCTTCTTCTTCTTCTTCTTCTTCTTCTTCTTTGGCGGAGGCTCGTCACCCTCCCCCACGGCTGAAATCGCGGAAGAGACGAACCTCGACGTCTATTGCATTCCTGAAGGAGCCAATCTCAGCCAGTCGTCAATCTCTTGGAACTTTTCGCGATCGGTTCCCCCGGGGATCACGATCTCATTTTACCGGATCTTGCTTTTATTTTATTTCCTGTACCTCCGCAAACGAGATCCTTTGTCTTCCGTCATTTATCCCCCTTCGAAGTGATTTTACTGCCTAAAAAAGATAAGAAACAAAATAAATAAAAATATTGTCCACGGGATATCAACGAAAATAAGAAATTTTTCGAAAAAAATAAACGACGTGGATCGTAAATCCCTGGTTACTGTCCGCGATGCGGATCTCAGACGCGGTATCTGTCTTCTCGTTGCGGTACGGGCCGTGACAAGGTTGCATCCGTGGCTGATATTTTCTTTTGGGGACACTTTGATCTATTTAAGGATTACTTTGTGAGCAGTACCCTCGCCTGTCTCAATTTATGAACATTCACTGGTGTAATAAAGCGGATTTACTGGCTGTGAATTGAGCGGAGAGGCTAGAAACGCGCCTCATGAAGAATTTCGGGAATTGTAAAAAAAAAAAACCAAAAACAATAAGAATCTAGAATCTATAAGTGTAACGCTATCGATTTCACGGATCATTTGACCGTGGGTGATTTTATAAAAGCCTCTCTCAACTTTTAGAAGCTCGTGAACCCAGCGAACCAAGCAACGTGAATGAAGATAGTTTCGCAGTTTTCTCGAGGAAGATTTACCGACATTTTTCTGACGGTCTATCGAACTTTTCCACTTTCAGATACCATCTTGGGAGCGAACGTAACGAGTTTCGCATTTTAAAGAACTTCCACTTCCACTCCGACTCCCGATGTATTTCATATTTCCATTATAGGGATGGGACCCGATACAACCTCCAAAACTCCGCTGATGCTAGAATGACATCGATTACCGCCGAATAAATATATACAGGCTGAATTCATAACGACTCGGTGATCTGAAGTTGGCTAGAATCGAAAAATGGGCATTCGGACACTCCAAAATATCAGAAAGCTTCGGATCAACGAGTCGTTGTGAATTCACCCTGTGGATTTCAGACCACATACGAATGGTCTTAGAAACTATTCTCAAACCCTTTTCCTATAACTCTGCATGAGAACGCGGGTAATCAGTTCCTCATGGGAACGTTAGACATCGAGAAGCCCGATTTAGGGTCAGGATTGAGGATCTGGGTCCCATCGCTAATATTATTCAACTGTATAAATAACCTCGGAGATGGTTTTTCTCATAATCCTTACCGGAGCGTCTTGCATATGAAATGTGGGTACTCGAGATTCAGCCAGTTCGCAAAGTCGAGGGACAATTTTTTGAGCCTGCGAAAAATCTGCGGTCCGCATATTTGAATAAAAAATTTATCCGAAGCCTTTCTTCGCGACGGTGAACGCCAGCTGCTTCGGGGGGAAGAAAAGAGAAGAGAAGTAGAGAAGAAGAAAAAAACACGTGAAAGGTTACTCGAAAATTATAGGATCACTCGATTCTCAATTCTCTTGTTTTCAATGTGTTTTTTGTTATTTTTTTCTTTTTTTGTTCTTGAAAGTGGAATTAATGAATGAAGGAGGTGAGGTCGAACACCTTCTGTACACCGATATCGGTACCCGCGCCCGTGGTCTGGGACTAGCAGCGGCGACCGGTGTCCAGCGGCCGCGGCCGGCTGCTGGCGAGAGCAGGTGCTTTGGCGACTTATACGCGTTTATAATCTATATTTATATTTACAAGGTGGATATATGTATTTTCACACCGTGCTACGACCTATGCGCATCGAGCGAGCGAACATTACTAATAATTAATGATCCGGTGCGCCCCTCTCGTGGTCGACAACGTTTTTGGGTCTGCATGTCATTATTATACCCTGTATCGTACCTAATAACACGTTGAACAACAATTTTTCTTCAATTCACGTGTACGGAAACGTAATCTCGACTGCGAGATTCACCCGGAATTAGCAATTTATTATTAACAACCCAGTGAAATTAGATCAAAATACAGAGAATACAGCGAAGATCTATAAATTGGTCTGAATCTATAAACGGACTGAAAGTCCTGACCACTAACTGAACGCTTCGATCCCCCAGCTTGACTGAAAGGTGCTTGAATTTAGTTTTTTCCATAATATCTCGACAATTATCGATCCTATCGTCGAGGAGGTTATTATAGAAAATGATGCATATTGAATTCTCTACAACAAAGGTTGAATACATTTTCCTCGTATCTTCGATATTTTTTCTCTAATACACCAGTGAATACGTACATAATCCTCACAAGGTTCTATACAAATGTCGATACTTTCAGCCGTGTATTACACAAAAACTATTGAAGATATGAGAAAAATGTATTGAACCTTTGTTGTAGCGAATTTAATAAACTTTATTTTTTATAATGACCTCCGTGACGATAGGATCAACAGTTGTCAAGATATGGTGGAAAATATGAATTCGAGCACCTTTGATTCAAGATGGCAGATCAAGCCGTTCGGTTAGAGGTCAGGACTTTTATTCCGTTCAATAACAGGTCAAGATGAAGGTGTCCACTAGTTTACAGATCTCACTTATTAAGTTTTCTATTTTCGCTAATTTCACTGGACTATATCCATTAGTCTCTGATTCGAAAAGTAAATCTGGACCAATGGCTCCGTGTACTGGATTGAACCCCTCACGCACGTTTTCAGAATTCCCGATTGCGGTATATTTTTACTTTCATTTTCTCCTCTTCGCTCCAAGAAACGTATTACGTGCCCGGGGCGAACGGCGAAGGTAATTGCTTGTAAATACACGATCCAGAAGTTAATTATTTAAATACCGATACAGTTTATCGAGATCTTTCATCTTTCCTGAACGAGTTCCATTTTTTTTTTACTCTCCCGGTCAAAATTCTGCACAGAATAACAAAAAACTTGTCACCCTAATGAGAGTAAAGAAAATACTTGTGGGATTTGAGATTCAAGAACCGCGGCGTGTCGCCATACGATCAGACGGACCCTGGACATCGCATATAGCGCTGTTACCGCAATTCGAAGCCTGCCCATGATGAAATTCATTGAAAATTACGCTCTTGAATTTCCTACCAGACCTTCAGACCACACGCGTTCAAGTTATAGCGAGTTCGAGGAGTATAAGGAGTATAAGGTAACCCCGTACCGTCTCTGGTCTCATCCGATGCGGCCCACACCGCGTGAACGGTTCTTCTCAAAATCGTGTAACGACCACCACCAACGCGGAGCCGGGGCATCTGAAATTCCGTAAGGGGGCACGATGACTGCGGGGACCGAACGTGATTATCCAGTGTTCACCGTCCACACATCCTGCGTATCCTTTACGCGCGACGGGTTACCTCGACTTATTAACATCCACTAGCCGGGCTAATTCGCGGTTTTTATTCAACTATCGATTCGCGGCCCGCCCAACTCGAGATATTCCGTAATGAATGATACTTTTTATCTTATTTCTCATTTTTATTTCCACCATCATCTACGCGTCGGTGCAGAGAGCGTAATTGGACGGCGAAGAACGTCCAATCGACGTTCTTGCATAGCGTAACGCGCCCGGTTTTGGATCAACCTCGCGTACACGTAGGGTAATGTCAATGATTACCTGCCTCCCGGTCTGCTCTATAATTAGTCAGTACATTAAAATTACTTATGCAAATAACAGAGATATCAATCTCACCACAGCGAATCGCGGTTCTCCATTTCAAGCTTACCTGCTACCAGATCTACTCGTCGTCATCATCATTCAAATCCTCTTTTCCTGTGTCGAATAATTCTCAATCAATCATTGCTCTTTTTTTTTCTTTTCTTCCAACAACTGTTGCAACGAAATTACGTTGACCGTGAGTCATTAAAGTTGCACCCGCGTTAATAACCGCGTTCGAGAAGAAGCAGGAATGTAGTTGTAACGATATTATAATTGTTCAATATACGCGTAATGCGCAATATGCAGATACGTCTCAATGATGACCGTCGAAACCGTCGTACATGCGTACCTCGATCGTTTACGACTATGTAGATAAGTGCTGGGAAGTGTACAACAGCACCTGACTCCGTTGTCCGATGAGCACGTACTTCAAGTTGATCACAAGGAGATCCGAGGTACAAATATGGAAGCACCGCAAGGTGGTAACCGTCGATCAACCAGTAATTACTACGCTGTCCCTTCTGGTAAAAAAAAAAGGAAGAAAGAAAGAAAAAAAAATACATTATTTAAATATTTCTTACCAGTCATCTGCTCCCGCCCCTATGCTATACGAGTACGTTAGCCACAATGTGGGCAGTTTGAGGAAAAAAAAAACGGTATTCGACTTATTGACAAATGATCATCGTGTCATGCGTTTTCATGCAACTTGAAACTTCGCGTTGCGCCTCTGGTAATTTCGGTCGATAAATCATGAACAGATGCCTGAGCAAGCCCACGGTTTCACTTAGTAAGTAATCAGAAGATCGTTACCCTTACAGACTGGCTCCTGGCTCCGGCCCCCTCAGCCCCTTTTCCCTCGGCAGCAGGAGCAGCAGCAGCAGCAGCGGTAGAATCGCCGAAATTGGATATCAATTATGTTCGATGATTATAACGCGAGCACACGGGGCTTGAAGAATCCAAACAAACGGTTAAGCCACCGGTAATTGGGTGAAAATTATCATCTTTTCAGTTTACCTGTTCCGTATCGGAGTCGAGGGGTGGAATTACTGACCAGCGTGTAATTTTCTTTATTGTAGTTGGGAAAATTTGATAAGTGCAATTCTTGCGGTCTCAAAAAAAAAAAAAAGAAAAAATGAATCGATCCGAGTTTGCCTGCATCGTAGGTATAATTTTTTCTTCTTGTCTTCCCTTCATTCTTTCTTTTCTTACTTTATTTTCTTCATTCTTCGTTCTTAGCTCCGCTACGGTTTAACGGACCGTAAGAATCGTAACTTGAAACTGAATGTCTCACTTTTCATCGCTCGTACTGTATCCTCGGTCGAATTAAGACAAGAGTACAAATAACAAGATGATAAAGAAAGAAGAAGAGTAAATGATAATCAACCTTTCGGTTGTACTCGGATCGTTTCATGAGGAAACGAGTCAATTTGAAGAAAAATTAAAATAGTTATACATTCAGCCCGTAAACGCGGAGAGACGGTACATATGTTTTTCCCGCGTAATTATCGCGTCAATTTTTACCCGTGACGTAGCAATGAGGCGGCAACGAGGCGCCAACGAAGCGGTTAATTATACGAATTAAAGCATGAAAAATTCTTCTCCCTCCCAGCTCGGAATGATGCGGTTGCACCAGGCTTGCAGCGTTACCGGTTTTAATTTTAGTTTACAACAAAAGGTATTCGCTGTAGCGTCATATTCCTGAGAGTAGAAAATACTAAAAAATGAAAGAAAAAAAAAACTCGTTTTGAATCTGAAATTGAAATTACCTTCGATCCTACACCTGCTGGCATAAAAACAAATCTCTGACTTACTTCAGGTAAACCGAGACGGTTTCCACCCTTGAATAATTCATCAGGTTTTGTGTGTGCGGCGTATAAACCGTAGCGTAAAATCTGATATCAAATGCATAAGTCATTAACATTTATAAACAATATATGCGAGGTGAGCCTGACGCGAGCGTCGGGACGTTCCTCAACGTTTTCCCTTTTTCGCCTCGCATATTCTATAAACCCCCACATCACGGAGCGTGTTTCTCTCGAGAAAACTTCGTATACCCGGACGGATTTCCATTCGGAGACGCTTTACTCCCTTTCCTCTTTTTCCATCCCTCCTTCCACAGTCTTTCCGCTTTCCGGTCTCGGGTTTTCTGTCTCTCCACCCTTCCCCCCCCCCCTTCTTTCCACCCGTCAACTAACTTCTATCCAATACATTTTTCCACTCTTCGTGTATATCTGGAGGGTTGAGGTGGAGGTAGGTGCGTCGGTATGGGAAAAGCGAGTTTCGCCTCGCCTCGCCTCGTCTCTGGTTGGGATTGGGTTGTGCCTCCGCGTCTCGGAGTCCCAAAGTCTCGCGAGAGCTTTTCAAAGCCGTGTTGCTTTATGGCAAGGAATTTGAAGCTCGGTTCAAAGCAACCGAGTCACTTTCTTTCTCTGTTCACTCTTCGCTCGAGCTGAGTACCGAGGCGCGGGTTTTCGCGTTCACGTCTCGTTCGGATGCCTTTGCGACTACGGACCCGACGCTGTAAACATATTAGAACCGTAAATACCTACCGATGGTACCTCGCCCATCCTACAACACTCGACCGGATACAATTCCAACCCCGAGTCGACGAATTCTGCAGGGAAGGGAATTCTTTTCAGGGCTTGAAAACGAGATTGAAAGAATTCAGACTCAAAATTTCTTCTAAACGTTGACAGAATCTATCAATTTTTTGCTTTCGAAAGCTTCTCGTTTTGAAGCTCTTTTACAAAAGTGATGATGACTTTGAAATGAGATTGATACTTTCGGTAGAACGTTCAGATTATTGCCTGAAATTATTGAAGTTTTATGAATACACATAGTTTGACTGTAAAAATTGACCAATTGGTGTAGGCTCATAAATTTGGTTGTTGATATTTCAATGATATTATCGTATCTCAGAAGCCAATCAATCGATAAATTCGCTGGTTCTTCATGTTGAAAGCCACGGTGTCCATAATCTCCTTGAAAATTCTAAAAGTCCTGGAAATCAGATGGAATTTTGTTTCTCCTGGAATAAATTTGGGGTGTATCGGCTACTCTTGAAGATCCCGTTCGAATTTTGGAACGAAATCAATCAGTCAAAAAGTTACATTCATCTGGGAAGCGAGAGAAATTGATTAAACAAAAATGTCCTTTTGAGAATATCTCTTCCTATTTTCTATCGCTATAATCAGTTTCATATAATGGGCATGGTCTGAATTTGGGGGGTTTCGGCTACTTTTCAAGATCCTGTTTGGGTTTAGAAAAAAAGAAGACAATCAAAAAGGTACACTCACCTCAAAAAGGACTCAAAAATTATCGAAAATCGCATTTTTCACACGATATCTCTCGCTATTTTCTACGTGGTGTCTGTCTTCTTGAAAAACCTAGAAGCCCTAGAATTCTCAGGGAATTATAGATCCTGACTTGAGTGGACACTCCGAAAGGATGAGCTTTTTTCGAGCGAAATAATTTTCCTCCAAATAATTTCGATTCATCGATTATAATTAAATTTTTATCGATGATGATCAACGGAGTCGAATGAGCGTGTGATTATCTCCTTTTATTAGTTGCGGCTCTCGGATGTTTGCCGAGAATCGTACATGTTATCGTTTCATTCGAAACGATTAACCAGTTCCGAGATCCTCGATCTTCGTCGTCGTTATGGCGTTGTCGCAATTAACCAAGCAGGCGCGGTAATGCCTTCTCGTTAAGATACCTCGCGCAAGAAGAGTAGAACTGAGTCGCGAAGGGTGTAAGTGCAACGAGACGTATCGCTTTGAACCTGCACGCCGCGCCGATTAATAAGCTTCGCGATCGATGCAACGAGAAAAAAGTTTAGAAAATTGAAGAATTTTCATTAGGGATGTGCCGGATAACCGGATACCGGATATCTGACCAAAGTCGTTTACCGGATATCCGGTATCCGGTACAAGAAAATCGCCCAATGTTAGATTTTCGGTGTCAAAGTTCGAACATTAAAGTGTGAAACTGAGGATTTTAATTTTCTGCTCATTTCATTCTTGTCACTTTAATTTTCTTTCATTTTTATCACCTGTAATCACAGTATAATTATCGTAAAAAATGGATTCTATGGATGTGAATGAGATAAAAAAAACCAAGAATTCATGAGTATAATCGTCCTCTGAACAGTATATTGAAGATTTTTATTGCCGTCCGATTATCCGGCCGGATAGTAAAAAAGTCACCAGATATCCGGCACATCCCTATATTTTTTTTTCTCTTCTTCTAAATCGAAAAAATCCAGGTCAAACATGCGGAGGATCCGCGCTTTCCGTTCCTCGCTTATTCTTCCGTAGCTCGAAGGTGGAAGAGGAACCGGTGTGAGCTGCCGGCACAAATGCCACCGGGAGGGAAGCAATATTGACGGATAAAGGGCGAGCTAAGAAATCCAAAGTAATAAAGGCGACCAAAACTCCGCGAATCCTTTTATTAATCCCCGTAGCTGGATTGGATTTGGAGGCTTCAGCTTCCACCCGGTGCTGCGAGGCGCCTTTGCCTCGCATCTTTTATCTCTCTCTCTCTTTCTCCCTCGCCCCCAGCCTTCTTCAAAGGGGGACGAATACGAGATTTCCTAACTTCCTTCCTCCATACTCGACTAATTCCGCAGAAGTTTAAAAAAAAAAAGAAAAAAAAGAAGGATATGAAAAATTCTTGTGATTTTCTATCCTCTCGGATTAAAAAACAAAAATTGCTACGTTTTATTGTTTTGTCGAGGTCCACGCGTCAAGACCGGATGTAAAAAAGTATTCACATCCCCTGATAAGCTTATCAATTAACGTTGAGTTATTTTGGTAAAAAATCACTTTGAAATTGCTTCAACTTTTAACTCTTAACTCTGAACGGGGAACGGGAAAAGATGTCGAGGGAATGAGGAGCCTGCAGTATAAGAGGCAACGTGAGGCAATACCAAACCCACCCACCCACCACCGGCTTTATAACTCGAAGCGATATTCAAACTTTTTAAAATATGTCAAATTATTTTCCTTTCAGGGGAGCTATAAATACATCGTTCCATCTCTCCTGATGTATTTAAATATCAGTGCGAGCTGGTTAAAATCCTTCAGTAGTCTACTCAGCGTGTGGCGGGCTAAAATAAACCGAAAATTTTACCTCACCACATTTTTATTTCTTCTACAAGAAAAAAAAAAGGGAGAAAAAAAGATAGAAGATGAAGAAGGAATCGAGGACGCTCATTCCTTCTCTGTGTAAAACGATTAACGGTTCGCTATAGCTGGGGTGTTGGGATCATTTGACTTTATTTAATGTCATTATGGCGCGGGGGGTAGTTTCTAGGTACGTCTGCCATCTGACCTGGGGTATAAAAGCGAGAATACGAAGTGGAGTGAATAAAAAGTTAATAGAAGAGGCTTCGTGTTAACCACCGAGTCTGAATAGCGGATTAAAAGAACACCCAGACTGTAGGTTAGGTAGGTTATAGGTAGAAAAAAAGGAAATTCTCGCTTGAGGAAATAGGAGTATGAAATTTTGCCAATTTTTCCCAATCCCCTGATTTTCCGTTATATCTCAGGCTGCAGATCGTCTTCGACACCACCGCCACCGGTGGTTCGTTTGGTATTGAAAAATGGCGGACTGCGATGTGTGCGAAGTCGCGGCTGAGGGCGGGGGTAAAAATAAAATAAATTGGCCAACATATCCAATAAGGTGCCGGCCCCGTTGCCAGGGTGACGCGGCTGCCTCTATTTCGCGCGAGGCTGAAAACCGTTCTTTCTGCAGCCAGAGAACCGAGAAGCGAGAGAGGCGCCCACCCCCAGCCTCGCGAAACGTTATATTACACAAGACCCAGGCGATGATCTTCCTTTTCTTATTTCATTCTGTTCCCGACTCGAGTAGAAAACACAAAAATTCTCCACGTCCTTCGACGACGATGAAATTTCAACGTGTCGTCATCCGTCCGTCAAGATTTCGTTGGTGTCACGACTATAGATGGCAGGAAAGGGGCGAGACCACTTATCAGATATCGAGCCTCCTCACCGGCACTCCGCGTACGCTTCTTCTCTTTGCTTCGTATCTCGCTCGCCAAACCTGAAACCTGTCCTCGACTCTCCTCAGCGTCTTCTATATCCTTGCCATAAAGGCATTAAGATTGATGGCCTCGCCTCTCTTTGTATTATTCTTTTCACTCTTCTGAAATCGCGTTCGTCAAGCTACTCTCCACCACGCCGGGCCTCCGACGGTGTCTGCTATTATTCCTCGTGCAAAAAGGAAAAGTTTCAGGGGAGAGAATAAAAAAAAGGAAAAATTTCAAACACTCCAATTCACCCGACACCCGGCCTCTACTCAGCGTTGATGAAAGATGAAAATTATCACCTCAAATGGCTTGCTGACGAGCTGCCTCATCCTCAGGGTCCTCCAGTCTCTCTCTCTCTCTCTATCCGATGCTGTTTACAAAGACCGTGACGCAAGAAGTCACCGCGATCGTTCTACCCTTGACCCTCGAGTTATCAATTATCGGTATCTTTGAAGCGAATAAAAAGCGATGCACGGTTGCGTGGCGTAGCTTCCGCGGTTCGTTGGTAGGTATATATATACATGTGGCAAAATTGCGCATTATTTCTTTCTCAATTCCATGAAATTGGCAAAGGCGGCGTCTATCCCGCCCACCCGCACGCCTTCACCTGCAATATGTAAAGTAAAATAATGACGCGAGCGCGAAAGGAATGCGTAATGAGATCCGAGGTCCGCGGTACGGCCTCCGGTAGACAGGTACGAGGGGGGCAGGGGCAGGGAGGTCCACTCATGGGTTACCCACTTACGTATAAACCTCTGCACGGGTATGAGTCTCTTACGTCGGCCGCATACCTACGCAGGATACTCGGACCCATCCATTATCAGCATCGGTGGGTATATAAAACCGCGGGAATTTTACGAACGAACCAAATCGCATCAACTTTGATCTCCGACCGCGCTGGTCACCGTGGAATTGATCATTTCTGACTTCCCGTTTCTCTGGTTTCGGAAGAAAAAGAAGGCCATTGTTGAGGAAAGTTGAGTTTTCACTAGATCTCCACGTTTTCAGGTTCAGAGAATTACATCAAATTTTTGTCCCCACGATATCTTGAGAACGAGGGCACAGATTTTGATCAAATCGGGCTCAATCGACGTCGTTTTTCTCAATTTAGAACTGATTAGATTTTGGCTTTGATCGGTTCAGTATTTTTCCAATCATTTGAATAACAAAATTCTCAAAAATAGAATAAAAATGATGATATCTTGAAAACGGATCAACTAATTTGAGTTAAATTTGGTACAACAAGGATTTTTAGATCGTTGATCACGAAACTGAAGTCAGTTTTGCAAAATTTCACTTTCGCGCCCTCGATGTGCTTCAAAAAAAAAAAAAAAAAAAACGTTTCTATTTCGATTAAAATTGGTATTCGAAATTGGGGTCACTAATAACGAATCTGACGTCAGATTTGCGAAATTGAAGATAACGGATCCAATTTACTGGAAAAATCAAAAACACTAAAAACATTCGAAATCTCGTGAAAATCGGTACTCGAGGTTTTTCGAACCGTTGATCAATAATCTGAGATCACATTCAGCCCAAACCCTCGAGTTATTCGACTATCCCTCTATAATTCGAGCTGAAAAATGTAAATACTAATTTTCCGGTTATCAGGACACGCGTGACCGAGTCGCCCACGCATGGTGGTTGAGTATATTTTGGCGAAACCACGCCTCGACGTTGAGACTGTAGTCCAAGATGCGTAGTTGGATAAAGAACGGGCGTTTCCGATTGGCCCCGTTTACTGCGGGCGCCCTCACATGCACCCTCGGGAACCCCAACCGTATTACCCCAACGCCACCCACACGTGTTCTTCCATTGGGAAGTGGCTTTCTTCCATCTTACCTCGCGCCACCGCCCCTCGACGTGCGTTAGCCCAGAAAATGAATTTACTCCTCAATTTTGGCCACGTTCACGTTCTTCTCACGTGTGTGCGAACACAATCAGAGTGTAGGAAATTTTTCCGCGGCCTAACCGCATTTGCGCATGACCAACGCCCTCCCTCGCTACCCTAAGCAGTCAAGGGAGGCACTCGCGTGTGACTGACTCCACCCTGACAATCAATCAAAGGTTCGCGATATATGTGCAGCAGAGGAGGACTGAAAGAATCCTTACGGAAAAATAGTTTCGTTCTTTTGCGTGGGAGGAAAGGAGAGTTTTTATCATTTTTTCACCGCGAGTATGGAGCCGAGGGTAGGCAGGATGGGTATTTATTAATTTCATTTGCGTGATAGAAAAGCAAAGTTTGTATATAAGGAAATGAAAATAAGAGGTGCAGAGGCTAACTTTTTAAGCAAATTATTCAATATCAGGTGAAAAAGTTTTTCCACGTTATAGAGGGATGAGGATCTCGGTGGTGGTGATTCTGCAAGCTACCCTGGTTGGTTGTGGGGTATATAGTATGTATAACAACCTCTATACAGCTGCGAGAGGGAGAAGGAAAATTTCCGGAATACCTAACTTCGGCGTCTCTAATTTCTTTAAAGTAGTTTGGCAATTTATTATTTTCCAATTTCGCACTGATGTATACAGATATCTATCTCGTACCCACTTACCCTACTTACTCTCAAACTTGTGTTCTGCTTGAGCAAAGAAAAAAAAAACAGTCCCCTAACCACAAATAATTTGACAAAAAATCAGGAATGTTTTCTAATCAATGAAAAAACATGTACCAGGGAAATAAATGTTCATCACATGCTGGCCACTCGTCAGGGAAAAAGTCAGGGAATCCAAAAAATTGTCGAGAAAGTCATGGATAATTCAGGAAATTCGAAAAATGGTCAGGGAAGTCATGAAATCTCATGGCGATAGAAAAGAAAACGGAATAAAAGATGCCCAGCGATTTTTTTTTGTCTTCCTCTCGCAGATATCTTGATCAATCAAAATATTAACAAAACTTGTATAAATTGTAAATAGAGAAAAGTATTCAGAGAATTATTTATTACTGTATACTCGAATAGCCACTAAATTCGTCAAAATTTCAGTCATGAAAAAATGACAATTTGGTCAGGGATTTTTTCAGACTCTTTGTGGTGGCCAGCATGTTCAAGTATTTCCGATTCTCTTCTGAAGTTTCGTTTGATATCGCGAAGGGAACTTCGATCCACTCTTAAAAATGGCTTTACTTTGAAATAAAAGTTGTGAGTGCAGCAGCAGAAGCAGAAGCAGAAGCAGCGGCGTTAGCCGAAAGGCTTTCATCCACGTCTCGGGCGAAAATCGATACCCGAGGGAAAGGGTTGAGACCCCTGCGAGAGAAGGTGTGCTGGATATGTGTGGGTAGTCGGTCGACTCCACCGCCTATATCCTCTCGCATAGATATCACACATACCCGTATAACTCACGGGCCACCGAGAGACGCGGTATATACCTACGCCTGTCTGCAGTCCACCCGCGGCCATATTTACGAAGGTACATTACTCCCGCAAAGGGGTTCCACGGATAAAAGGCACCTACTTCGCTGGATATTACTTCCCAGCTTTATACATCCACCCCTGCACACTACCTCTTTCGGGTTTCGGTTTCGCCACCAGTTATATACCCTCTCGTTGTACAACCCCGCGGAGTCTGTCTACGTTCTGCGATACTGCCTCGTCCTCATGAGCACAAGATTATTAAACATTCGCTCGTTCATCTTCCTTCTGGACTCAAGACAGAATTTCTTCAAGGAGGAAGTCAGAAATAGATTTTTTTGGACAAAAAACCGAGTCGCCATCCTCCTCAACGTGTCAAAGACACGGAAGAACTTTCAAACAGCTTTACCACTGTCGATAAATCTGAATAATCCAAACTGTGTAAAAAAAAATTGAACTTTCAATCAACGATGACTCAAAATAAGAGAAGCAGAATCTCCTAGAAACCTTTTTGGAATTGATTTCCATAGAAAAAAGACTGTCCCACACGGCTCGACCGCATTTTATGACACGTATGAAGATGACAATGGAATTGGAAACGAGTTACTTGCGTCCGATTACCATAAGCCGATTGCATCCTGCGTAGGCAGTTGTCCCGAGTCTTGGATGACTCGATTCGATGTGGTTTTTTTCTTCTTCTTCAAGAAGAAGGATCGAAGCGAGTCTGCTGTAGAATTATGAGTGTTTAAAAAATACTGGATCGATCCGAAGCTCGTTAACAGTCATTTCGGAGTAGCGGTTTAGTAATAAGTACGCGAGACGAAACCAGCCAGCATCCGAGTAACGAGAATAAAAAAGTATATCGCGCGGCAATCACCCGAAAATTCGCGTCAGCGACAGAACGATCGCGCGCCACTTAATGACGACCGATCGAGCTCCTGGCTTCTGGGTTCCCCGCACTACATTATACATACAACCTATCCTATCCTATCATATCCTATCCTGTCCTACACCGCGTCCTGGCCATCCACTGTATTTTCCGATATATAATTTAACGGGCACCGATATATCAGCCTGATTGCATTTTAACTTCGTATCCACTCACGTTACCGCCTAGCCGCTCTCGCTCTCCTCCATTACGATCTATAATAGCTCCTCATATTAGAAAACGTTTCTCCGCCCGACGTATCATTAGACGCGCTCTTTTCTCTCGTTCCTTTGTTTTTTCTTTCTTTCAATTTTCTTCTTTTTTCTTTCGAATCACTTCGTGACTTAACGTGACTTCGTGTAGTTCGGGTTGAATACTATTTTCTATAATTGATATTGTACCGATGCCAACTTTTTCAAATCTAAGAAAAAAACCACAATATATATGATCCATATAAGCTGAAAATTCGATGCGATGCACCCAAAAGGCCACCGAAAAACCGCTCTCATTCTGAGCTGTGCAATTTGATAATTTTTACAGATTATCGCCGTTGGGCCCCGATTAGAACACTTTAAAAATGAGATTCGGATTCGGTCTTTGCAGATATTGACAGGTGAACGTATTTAGTGAAGAAATCCGCAATAAAAAGTTTTTTGAAAGTCTGCTACCACGAACTACATATCCTTAAATATTATATCGCCGGCTGAACGTGCCGCGCGATTGGTATTTGAATGATGACGATTTATCGGTTCTGCGGTGAATGAGAAAATTATTGGCCTTATTGTAGAAACCGGAAAACATGCAGCACATGCATGCGCCTCTGGTGCCTAGTCAACGGCTCTACGTGATCGAACCAGAGTCACGAACGCATAAATACGAAATTTTATTACCACGAATTTGCATTAACCCTAAATCCGAACGGATAACCGATCGCGGTGACAGGTCGGTAGGAACCTGCGGTGCCCTGCTCGAAGATCAATGAATTGGAAAGATTATTGGCCCACGACATATGCCAGGCAGACAGCTTTTATACGCGGACTTTGTAGGATCTACTCATCCGGTTAATTTCGCGCCAAAGGAAACCAGCTCTCTTCTTTTCTCCCTTACCGGTCAACTTTGTTCGGAAATTGATCTCCGAACAGATTATCGTCCCAAATCGAACAACGAAACAACATCAAAGGTAAATCAAGTCTCCGATGATTTGAATAAAACGCGTATGTCTGTACAGCTTGAGATGTAACAATTTTATCTTGATTCAATCAGAGCTGATTGAACGTGAGGAAATTGATTTTTTTTTTTTTTTTTTGTCGCATCGTTTGAGTCACACCGTCGATACGATTCAGACTCACGATGCTCATTTTTTTCGGAGAACAAACCTTCGTCTTTCAAATCTGGTGAGGAATAATCAAGATGTTACGATCATGAATTGTCAAACTTTTTGTTTCATAATTTGTTCACTCATTTCTAAAAAAACTTGGCCGATAGAATTTTTTTCTTACATTTCTCTCGTTCAGGTTAAGGATTTGGTTCTTAGACCAAATGGAACATCAAAATCGAAAGAATTTATGGGGCAAATAACTCGGGATTCTAGTGAAACAATAATTTTGAACATTGAATTGAATGAATAATTCAACTCGACTTGATTGTTTTTTAATTTTCAATTATTATTCTTTCATTCACCTCAATCTTCCTTGACTCAATCAATTCAGTTTTTTTTTTCTCACTAATCCTCGATAGTTCAGTCTGACTCGAGTCAGTATTTGAAACTTTCACCTCATTCAATTCAATTCAATCTTTTCATTCGCAAGAATACTCGATCATTCGATCGAATCCGAGTTGATATTTGAGAATTTTGACTACTTTTCATACCTCCTCTTAATTTTGAACAATTTAGAACGATAATCTGTGCGAGCTTCAATTATAATTCTCGAATAGTTTTTCAGTAATTCGATCGATTCTCATCAACTTATGTGAATTGAAATTATTTCATGAACCCATTGTGTCAAATTTGTCCCAATTTGTGACCATGATAATAAAAAAAAAAAAAAAAAAAAGGTACGGGGAGGGGAAAAAGTGGCGAAATACTTCAGTTAAAATTGCGGGCAGCGGCATCAACGACGGAAGGTGTTCTCTTCTTTTGAATTCTAGGGGGTTAGATGGGGTTAGGTGGGTCGCGGGGGATGATGGGGCGGGGAGAAAAAAGTATACGAACTAAAAAAAAAAGAAAAAAGAAAAAAGATACACACGTGGATCGAGAGTGGAGGAGGGTGGTGGGCCGGGAACGGGGGCGCCTGCGCCCCGGGGGCGTCAATACCTTCCGCGCACGTACATGCCCCGCACGTGATCCTCCTTCGTCGCCGAAGGTAACGTGCGGAAGAGGAACGCACTCGAAATGTGAAGAAGCAGCGGAAGGAAGTTTTTTTTTTTATTTTCCTTCCTTCATTTTTATCAACGTTTATAATTTTCCACGTCCGCATTCGTACGTTTATACGGCGTTACGCATCAGTGCGTATATTCGGTATACGGTGGGTCCGTGTACCTCGAAGGACTTGAGGAATAACGCAGCCATCCAATCTCGAGGAGCTGGTGGAGGTCGCCCCTTAAATATGAATACGGTAACGGGGGGAATAGCGCGGCTAGCGACGCCCTACTTTCGTATTCATATGAAAGTTTCCTCCTCGGCTCGTTAACTTTACATAAGACCGCCGTTTGCAAGCCGTTTCGGATTTCGGGATGCTGCGGCCGGGACGGATACCTCAGTTCGGTTCCAAGATACTCCTCGACCCCCTCGACTCTAAAAAAATTCACCCCCCAGACGCGGAGGAATTATGGAATAGTAATAAATCGTTTTTCCGTTCATTTCCCAGCAACATTTCCCTCTCGCACAGGCACGACGTGTCGTACTCTAAACACTTAGCCCTCGCGAAAGTTTCGCGATACGGGATCCCCCCCAATTATAGGAGCATTAGACGGTGAAAAGTTTGACGAAAGTTTTCAAACGCGTCTCTTGAACGCCGGTTGTTGCGGTAACTCGAGATGGAAGAAGAGAACCACAGAGAACCGATTCGCTTGTAACGACGTATTTTAGCAAACGAATAAAAGAAAAGACACGTAACAAACAGAGATAAAAGTTCACCTTTGACTCTTTTCTTTTCATGCAGACATTAACCCACTCGAAAACCCTAAAAGCATAAGAATTCAAGGATAAACTCAACACACAAACGAAATAATAGATTGCGCGGCGAGTGCGGAAAAGTGAAACTTTCACCACTGACCTTCCACCCTTTTTGCGCTAATTCCGTTTCACTAATTAATCAAATTTGTACAGAATTTAGAAGCCTTTTTGTTGGGGGTAGAAAGTCGAGTTAGTTTTAAAAGTGGGGTGCAACGAGCGAGATAAAAGGACGTGGATATATATTCTGGTGAAAATCTGTGCATCATCCCGTTCGTCGCGTTCCTTATATTACGTCGGCGAAATCTGAGAGCTTTGTTCTTAGCGTCTTCTACAGTTTGTAGTCACTTTACCAAGAGGATCCTTTCATCTCTCGTACCTATAGCTCCGTGTACAGAGGCAGTTTTAAATTGGAATTTAACTCCGACACTGTTTATAACGATCACTTTCAAAACTTACGCCACCTCTTATTCTACTCTTATATACAGGGAAAAGTAACGTTTTTCGTCAATTTTGAGATATTAAAAAAAAAAAAAATACACACATATATAAGTATCATGATTTATTATCAGCAAGAAAGCAACACTTTGAAATTTACGTCACCTTTTTTTTCTACTATGTATGTCATTTTTTGAGCGGAAATAAAAAAATGAAAAGAAACAGGAAACGAAAAGTTTTTAGACATGTATATACAAGTATCATTACTTTTTATGAGAGGCACCGGGTTGGGCATTCTCATTCCGGCTCTCCTCGGTAATTTCGTGCTTTATCTACAAACCGCGCAGGGTTTGCCAAGCTAAACTATAGTTAGCCCTACTAGAGGCATAATACAATTTAAACTGAAGAGGATAACTCGGCTGAAGCGATCCCCTTCACGTTTTATACCTGTGTCAGCTATTTTACAGATATCGCTAAAGCGCCTTTTGCTCTGATTTTTTATTCTTTTTTTACCCCCTCCTTCGTTGGTTCACGAAGCATCAGAAATTCTCAATAAATTCTCCTCGCAGTACAGAATCGAACGAAACGGATCCCCGCTTTGCGTTAACCAGAAAAGTTCAAGACGCAGTAAAATAGTGATTTTTAGCTCCGGGTGGATTCTCCCCGTCCGTCGATGCCGAGCGAGAAAAGTAAAGGAATGGAAGGGGTTACTGGTGCGGATGCGACGGGCAAGGTGCGGAGCGGAAGGGTGAAAGAAGGGTTGGGCCGACTGGCTGGGTGCCTCTGGCTGGCTGGGTGCGGCATTGATCTGCCGAGCGCGGCCAGGCGGCTCGTGTGTCGGCTTCCCTTGCTACACCCTCGCCTCCTCGAAACCCCGGCGCCCGACGCCGCGCTGGTGCGTTCTTCTTCGCCCCGTCACTCTTTTTTCTCTATCTCCTTCTCTCTCCGATCCTTTATTCCCCCGTTCTTTCCGCTCTCGCGACGGCTACGGGAGGACGAGGACGAGGACGAGGACGAGGACCCCCCGGTCTCGGGTTTTCGAGAGCGCTTTCCCGGGTACTCCCAGAAGTGCGCGACGTCAGCGTTCCCCAGAGTTGCGAATACCCTCTCGTCCTCGAGCCCCGGCGTCTTTGTGCCAAAGATTTTTCCGAGGAAAAGGGTGCCGGTACCAGATTCATCCTTCTTTTTTTTTTCCTCGTCTCGATGAAGATCGTAGTCGAATCGATTAGACTAACGAGGTCTGCGAAGTTAGTCTTCTCCCTGAGAGAAGAAGAAGAGGGTGAAAAAAATCGTTCTCGATTCGACGTTTCGATTGACCCCGAGGCTCGGACGGAGAATGATAAAATAAACGTCTTCGTTATTCTATCCGCGGGGTTGTGAAACACAAATTAGCTCGTTGACTGTGATAGAGCGCGAGAGAGGGGGATGTATATTCCATTAAGAGGTAACTGGCAATAATGAATGAAAGACACCTCTCCTCCTCTGGTTCATTCCAGTTTTACTCCGAAGCTAGTATTTCGCGTATATAACCTCTGGGAACGTAGTACTACGCCCCAGGCCGGGCCCGGAGACTCGATTCTCCTTACTACAACGGCGGTTGTGATGCTCCTGGTGCAGGGGTAATTTTACGCTCCTTCTTCATCCCCCTCTCTCTTGCTCTCGGTAAAAAATACTCTCGCTTAACTTTTACCCGCTCATTATTCCTCGCTGCCATGACCTAACCCGACCTGACCCCACCAACGGTATCATTTAATAACCCAGCGACCCAGGCGCGGGCCGATCCCCCTCTCGATGCTAATTTGTAACTAGGGTACTTCCGGAACAGTGGTTCGTAATCTTCAGAGGAGACTGATCTCATGTCTTCGCGATATTAGACAATACTGATCTCATATTCAATCAGCTCTACCAATTAGCTGATATTGCTTGTCTCAAAATTTCATTGAAAAAACAAACTCACAATAAATTATGGTTAACCGTGAAAAATGTTTCTTGTAAACTCGTGTTGGAAATTTTATTCAATACGAGAGTCATGAAATCACTTGTCAAGTAGGCCAATTTATTACACAATTTCGTATTTTTGTGACGAATGTATAGTAATATCGAAAAATTGTTTATAAATTCAAGACTTTCGATGTAGTTCATGTGGAGTAAATTCATAATAATTTTTTACAGCGATACACAATCATCAGATATTATAATCTTGATCTAAATAGGATCAAAATTTTGAGTAACGAATTTGTGAAATTTTAGAAAACAGAAAACCTTGAGATGAGCACCTTATCAAGGTCCTGTGGAGGTTCAGGGACAGGACCTCCTCGAGGGGTTGAGTCGGTTGGCGTCGTGGGGGCAACGGGGGTGATGTTCCTTGCATTGGCAATTAACCCTCACCCGCGACGCTGCGAGCGCGGCAACCCCATCCGCATTTAATTACCTCACCAGCCCCAGGCTAGCCGAGTGGAGGCCAAGGTCAGGAGGCATTGAACCCTCTCAGTATTCCACCGCGGCACAGTGACCGAATTTACACCGAAGGGGTTGTCTCCGGTAATCGTAATTACGCGATGATTGTTTCTCATTTATCGAGCAAATTTTCTCCGCTATGAAACCTGACTTCTTCAGGTATTTCTGGTAATCGATTTTCCCCCTTCGTTATTGGACGGTTTTTTAGTCGATATTTATTTCTTGTTTGATCCTAAAATGCATTTTACTACATTCTAAAACAAACTTTGAAGGCCTACACGCGATATGGCGTGTACGTTTTTGATTGATTTTACAAACGCAAGCTACCACGGAACGTGATCCAATCATCGATTCGGGTCGTCAAACGATACAAACGAAATCGTGGAAGAGTTGATTCTGACCACAAATCGTAGGAAATAATTATTCGTGGTCATTTTTAAATTCCATTTAATTTAGCGAAATTTAACTAAATCCCTCAGCTGGGTCACTGAGCCGACGGAGTTTACGGAGTCGCCGGTAGGTCAAGTCCATTGACCGGAATCTCGTACCTACTCTGATCCCCCCCAATCAAAGGATTCGGATAAATTTAATCTCGCCGAGCTGAACTCGTCTCGTTAGCGACTGTATTTCTTATCCGACTATTTCTGTCCGCGTTATTACCGGTTCCCTCTTCGTCCTCTTCTGAGATCGGTAGACTCGCGAGGTTGATCGCGTGCTGGAGCTCATAATCCATAAATCAAATCTTACAGATTCCCAAGTCGAAATTTTCGATGTTCCGTTGTCCATCGAGCCCCGATCCTCGTTAATATGAACCAGAAAAGTGATCAGCGATTCCAATCGCTCGTACGCTCGTCCCCTCGGATCTCCACCCCGGGACGATTCGATTTCTCGGCTGAATATCACGGATGTCATTTTACGCCGAGGCATATCGCATGCCGGCAGGCGTGGCTCGAACCAAGCGACGAACGACGGATGGGGGTTGCGATAATATTTCCGTTGGCTGGTAGGGGTGGTGGTCTGCCTCTTGGTGAAAAGTATACATCTCATCTCCTCTCCTCTCCTCTCCGCTTCTGGTACCTAATGCGATTTCGATATCGGTCCCGGACATCTCGGTGTACCTAGTCGGAGGAAAAAAACGGGAACCCTGCAACGGGGGTCGAGGGGTGGTAAAAAAAGTAGGGGGCCCTACGTATGAGCACCCTCGCCCGGTAGCTGCCATCTTGTAATCGATGTCGATCAGGCGGAAGGGAAAATACTTCTGCGCAACGCGGGGGTGGCAGGTGCCTTTGGGGGGCAGGGGGGTGGGGTGCCGACACACGCAATCGTCCTCCGTCCTCTACGTCCTCGTAGTCGAGGATCGTGCGTGGAATCCTCGAAGATTTCATTTATCCGTGAGGAAAATGGCGACCGTGACGCGGAGGGGTTGCTACTTTCTGGGCGGGGTGGGAGAATCACTCTCTCACTTTCGCCGGTGATCCCGTCGATATCCCGTCATATTTTCTTTGAGCCAGAAACCTCTTATCCATACAAAACGGAAAATTAGGAATAAGCCCTGAAATAATGGCATCTACGGTCAATAAATCCGGAGAAGGATTCCGTCGCGGGGGTGCGCCCGCCTTTTTCTTTTCTTTCCACTTTTCTTCTTTCCTCGCCCTCCCCATCCCCCACACACCTACCTACATCCCTGGGCGAGAGAGGACTATGATACGAAGAGGAGCACGGAGGGTGTGAGGAAGAAAAGGGCAGGGTAGAAGATTGATCTGCCGCCTCCAGGTCCGCCGTACGATGCTCGGAGACGGTCGGATCCTCTCGGAGTCTCTACGCGCCGTTTTGTTCATCATTTCGTCCACCGTGTGAGGAGGAAATGATTCTTTCGGGCGTGAGAGAGATTGGAAGCCGAAGGTCATAAATGGCAAGAACTGATGACGTCGCTTGAAGGATGAAGAGAGGATCTCCGGATACCCTGCAGAGGGTGAGTTCACGTATCATCGAAAACGCCTAATGGTCGTTCATGTGAAAGATAAGGAGGAAGAGGAGCAGAGGCTGCTTCGAACCTGCAGGGCATCGAAGAATACGTAGCCGACGTGAAGACGGAGGGCGTAATAACAATAATGATCATAATGCATGGAGCTTTGTAGGGTATCGAAGGGAGGATCATAAATTAAGTTTTTCATCAATGGAGAGTTCCTCATTTTTCTTCTTTTTTCCATCCTATCCGTTCGTCCCCCTACGTTCGGGAGTATTTAACATAAAATTGAATTTGTTATAACGAGGATAGCTGCCGGGAGAGGAAGGGATGTGTTCAGGGTAACGCAGGGATAACCGAAAGGGAAAGGGCGAGGTACGCGCCATTACGCGACAAACCAGTCATGAAAATCGTGGATCGTGGCGGACGATTATTCAAACGAAACGACTAACAAGATTCCCGTCAATCAGCGCGGGTAATGACCGCCTCGATGAAGCAGTTCATCCCTACCCCCGATAGGCGAAATTTTATGAAGGATATCAGTCTGGAGAAGAAAATCAACGCGATATTATCAATCAACAAATCCTCGATATTCATTCGTTCATCGATATCAATTTCGTTATCCGCAATCAGAGATTTTTTCAGTCGCCATTCTCTGATTAAAGGCGTTCCAACTGAATGATCGGTGACTTTTTAGTCATCAGTATTCGACGGGACTGCAGGACTCGTATTTCTTTGTCGTTGCCTCGCTTCTGAAGATGAGTAAAATTGTTATCAAGCTGGACGCGGAATATATCGCGGCCATCGGTTACCAAGGCGAGAAAATTATGACTAGAAGATGGAAAATCTAGGAAAACAGTAGACAGAGGGAGGAAAATTCGCCCCGGAGTCTTTCCATTACTTCCAATCTCTCTGCTGTGAGTTTCTTTGGCAAAGCCACCACCACGGGACAGGGATGAGGACGTGTCGTGTATATAGACTTTCACGGTTACATGGTGACGGATTAGTTGCCTTAGGGAGGGTAAAATCTTCTCGGTTGACAGAACCGGGAGGAGAGACCCTCAAGAAATCTCCGGTATTTTCTATGTGCTCAACGAATTTTCCTCACAATCCTCAAATAATTATGTATACATTAGAAATACGCGCGGGGGGATGAGGTGTGCGCAAACTAACCGCGATTCATCTCCGCAAATATATTATTCCCTTCAATAAAACTGAGACCATTTTCAAACACAAAAATCATCTGGTATTTTGGATTTCTCTGGTCTATGGAACGTTTTTTTTTGAGGCTGTGGAGTTGAAGACAGACCCAGATGGGGATGAATAAATAAAAATCATCCGGTTAAAGCCCTCTCATTAGTGTATCTCCACTTTAAAAGAAGCGCGGGCGGGTCTCACCCTTGACTGAGGAGTCTTAAGTAAAAATCAATAATTCCTTTATCGCAGAAATTAACGTCAAGCATATTCTCCCTCCGTTCTCTTCCGCCGTTACACTCGAAAAATCCACACTCAATATTTTTCTGCACCCTTCTTGGCTCGTTTCCTGCTCCTTTTGCCCTCATGCTGTACGCCGGTATAATATCGTTCCCCGAGTTCTAGTCGAGGCTCTGAATCAGGAACAAGTATCGCGCCAGGTACTGCGGTACGTACCGCGGTTCTTTATTACTTTTACATATATTTATTTCACCTATACACACGCACTGCATCCACTACACGCTCGCGACTCTTTCGATAAGAATCGTTCGCTATGAATAAACATTTAAAAATTCCCAGACTGTTCAACAATTCCTGTTATCAGACATCTGCACCGGACTCTGAACTGAAACGACTGTATAACATACGCGGTTATCTACCTGACTCTGTACTGCGGTTACTAAAAGGGCGAGACTCGAATTATTCATCTTCTCAAGGAGACGTATAAACCTGTTAATAAATTTGGGAAAATGAATGAAATTAAACGTTTCGTCAAGGATGATGGTGGGAAAACGAAATACTGAATGAATTTTGTTTCTCAAATCCATGAATCCTTCGGACTAAAATGCAACGAGATAATGTCGAAAATACGGAACCACGTTTGAAGAGCTGTACCACCGATAATAATGCTTTTGAGACATAAAATAATCGTAAGAGATAGCCCTAAACTGCGTAGAAACGATAAACTACGAGTCCGTTTTTGTCTTTGACAATGTCACCTGGAAATTGTTCCTCCACCTCGAGTTCTAAACGAAACTAGAAAAATTTTGATAAATGGTCGTCGAGATTGTTACGGATAAGTTTTACCACCCCTGACCAGTACCGGCTCTATATCAGTGCTTATCACCTCGCAGCAGGGGGTCGATGGGGATGATAGCGAAGGTGGATATAGCGGCAATGTCCGGCTGTAGTTATTGTCGGTGGTCACACGATCTCATTCCGTTTTACTACATTTCTTATCAAGACCCGGTATTTATTCACCTTTCAGGAATTTTATTCGCCTACTAACCCGCGAATAAATTTCATAGAAAATTAATTTGTCACGCAGTAAGAATGCCTCTAATTAATTCAGCCTCTGCCTACTGCGGTTTTCGTAACAAACATATACGGTCTTCGAGCATACAATGATTATTTATGAAGTTTGTTTCTGAATACCTAATAGATTTTCTTTTTCTCATGTGGGTGCGATGTACGTGTGAAAAATACACACACACACACCTACGGGAAATTTATTCCTCAATATTTTAAACATTTCTTCACCCACGATTATCGCCGTGGAACGAAGACAGCGTCATCAATTCAGTTGTAATCGTCAGAGTTGAACGTTAATCGGGGAATAAATTCAATAATCAACGATTTCTACCTGCTGTGTAAATCGAACCATGACAAATAATTAACGATGGTTTTTTTTTCGTTTTCTGTTACAGGTAGGAACTTGTCTCCAGTTCGGTTATTATCTCCACCTCTTTTGTCGCACGGAGCCACGGACAGTTTCCTCAAGGGCGACAACGGGGAAAAGATAGAAAAAAAAAGTTTACTCGAGGGCGGATTAAGCCTCGAATAATTGATTGCCTATAATGAGTTAAAGAGGATCGTACGACGAGAATGAAACATTTCTAGGTCATAGCTTCACCCCTCGAGTTCTTGGGTTGAACAAAAGAACAAAAAACTTTGACTGTCTGATGCTTCCTCGACTCGAACTCCTTGAGTGATATAAAAAAAAAGAAGGAACAAGAGGAAGAAGAAAAGTTTCTTCCTTTATCCTTTATTCTTATTCTTTTTATCGTTCGGTAAGAGCACTTTCAGCCCCGATCGAAAGAGTAACGGATTTTAGATATATATATTCAAAAATCCTCATTGCTGCAGTGCAGGGGTTGTAAAAACTGATGAAACCTTCTACTCGGACGATAAAACCGGACACATCAAGTTCAGGCATCTGTAAAACTATTAAAACAGCAGCGGGGGGGAGTCGCTGAAGATGCTGAAATACTTTTTTTTACTACCTAATCGATGATCGAGTATTCTCTCTTAAATTTCCTCTCGTCAGAGATTATTCGAAGTATTTGATACCTTTACCGATTAATTAATGAGAGTTTATTTCTGAAAGTGCAGTTAGCAGTAGCCGGCCACTTGTTGATCGGTCACTGGCCACCCCTCTGTGATTCCGAGACCTGAATTAATTCGCTGAAAGGTTATTTTTTCGCGATTTAATTTTTCCCCGGCGCTGTTTGATTATGCGATAAAGTTTAACTTATAGTTCAAAGGGTGCGAGTTAACTCGAGAACAGAAAGAAGGTAAGGATGATAATTTGCATAGCTGCAGGGAAAGAATCACGGATGAGAGAGTAAAAGATGGAGGATCGGGCGGGAGGGCGCGAAATGGCTAAGGGAAAAAAGGGAAGAGGTAGGAATGAAAGAGAACTTGCTCGGCGTTGTATTTACGACGTCATTTCCGCCCTGACTGTCAATAATTTCCCCAGGGACGTTGGTGACGTCGCCTCAATCCTGGAGGATCTCAGATCCCGGTTTTCCTGCGTAGAACGTGATCTTTGTTTCGCGGTAAATTAAATTTCACCATTTTCGGGTCTACCGCGAACTAATCGTTAATAAGCTGATCGATCTATGAACCTCTTTTCGCTCTACACATCGAACATGGAATATAAAAAAAAAATATATCAAAATGAGAAGGATAAACCCACGCGTGTTATATCTCCGCATTATTCCACGGAATAATGGCTGGCTTACTCGAGAGAATTACCCAGGGTAAGCAACCGCATCAGGAGCCAAATCCTCTCTGGAAAGGCTCAGGCACATTTGCGATAGCTCGCATATATACATATATCTAATACCCACACATCTCACAATCTCCTCTACCCACCGCGTATTCTTCACTCACCTGACGGAATTCTATCAGACGTGGCCTCCCCGATAATCCGACGAAGCGGTGAAGAAGATCCGCTGAACTAAAGCCGAGAGAAAAAGCTTCGTATCGTGATTATGCGATAGCTTCGCGACTCTTGGCCTTGTGGGTATGTGAAGAGGACGTTGTACGTGCCGTGGGTGGACCGATTGGCATTAGAACCTGTTTGCAGATACTCTAATTTGAATGCTTCGAGACGTATGTGAATATGAAAGTGAGTGAGAAAGAAAAAGGTGATGGTAAAATGAGATAATATCGATTGTCCCACCTTCCCCGATACCCCATGAGTTTTTCCGAGTGTATCTTGTGTCTGGGTATCAATTACACCCCGGCATCGCCCTCGGCGCGAAATGTCATTAAGATCAATAACAACCCCTCATCTTTCGCTCCATGGAATATGTCTGGCAGCTATCGTGCATTGTGCGTCCCTCGGTCTTGGTCTGGTTACCTCATCCGTGGGACCGTCGTTCGTCTGAAAGACGAGGAGAAACTGCCTGGGGAAAGAGAAAAAAACCTCTGTTACATATCTGAAAAAGCAGGGATCCCAGGAATAATTTTAGGATCTTGAACCCTGCCACCGCGTACCTCGCGAGATTGATTAGACGCTCGTGCAGGGTCAAACGATATTGAAAGGCATTAGGCACAATGAGGGTGAGATACGATATTGAATTTTTGTTAAAAATATCTTCCCGGTTGTCGTGGATAGTGTGTAGGTATAGCTGAGAATATATAAGGCTCGCTAAAAGGGAAGCGGGGAGGTAAGCCCGGCAGTAGCATCCAGAGGGTGGAGTGTAAGAAGGAGTTATTATAATAAATTTGTCCGGGGTTTAAGAAGCGGAAACAATTCAGAGAGCTGCGAGCGGCTAAGGATGTGCTTATCGTTGCTTTTATTCAAATAGAAACTCGCTTCTACAAGCCATCTCTTTTTCTCCTTGTAGTCTCTTATTCTTTACACGAAATATACACAACATCTGCACCAAAGGCTCGACATGACACCCAACATTCGTACATATTTATTCTTCTTCTCAATTTCTTATCACATCAAGGGGAGACTTGGGCGAAATTTTGGGAAAAAATTGGTTTTTAAATTCTGACAACGTCAAAAAGATATTATGTATAAAAATATCCTTCCAGCAGTTTTTTTTTAATAATGTTGGTAAAATTTTCAGCCTCCTGCGATGAATTTTTGGCCGCGGTGGCTGACATTTTTTTACACAGTCCATACGACCATTATTCAAAAACTGCTGGAAGGTTTTTTTTTTTGTAAGACCATGATTAGCGATTTTGAAAATTACACCGAAGTCTTCCCCTTAATTTGCTTTTGTGTAAAAGTATTTGGCATTTAAATCGAACGCTTTGGCAACCGCTGTCGCAGTAATTGGAGAACCGAGATGAAGAGAAGAGAAGAGAATAGAGACTTTCAAGAGCCCCCCTCGGCAACGAGTTGTACGCGGTTATTGTCCGTCTGCGAAATGTTCTCTTCTCTTTATTTAGAACAACGAAATTGAAATATCGCCCCCCTTTTATAGCCACAGACTCGGTATAAATACAGGCGTTGTTATCGTCAACAATATTTGACTCAGAGTGAATTTGATGCTTCTGAAAGAAGAAGAAAAATAGAAAATCGTGCTTTTGACCATTAAAAGGAGAAAAATAGACTGACAAGAAGAAAGAATCGTCTCCCACGTCACAGTCTTTATATTTATTTCGGAGAGTCCATCCGTACCATTTGTTTCACGTTCTTTCATCTCTGTTAGGAGAAGATGAAAGCATTCAGTTTCTGACTTTTAGTCGTCGTCGTCAGGGAAGAGAAAGAAATTTCCTTTTATTTCCTCGGCGTACTGCCTCGCGGTTGCATCGGTTTCTAATCAAGCGTTAACCCCTTTGTTCTTTGATCGTCCGCTTCGAGAGAGAACATGGGGAACGGGGGAATATCCTGGCCCGTTGATAATGGGGTGATATTTCGAATCGTTGATGTTTTTACGTTTTTACGTTTTTACGTTTTTACGTTTTTAGGGAGACGGAATACTACGCGGAGAGATGTTATCTCCAGCTGAGCTCCGCGTGATGCCGTTATTATTTTGGGCGTCCTGCTACTCCCACAACTCGCTCTCTCGGCTAGTCTCTAACCATCACACCATGCAACCATTCGCGCTCCCATTTTCCATACATACTCGATCCATCGCCACGGGAATATCGCGAAGCGGTAATGCGCCCGCTGGCATAGTAATGGATCAATTCGTCACTCTGCACCTTTCACAAAAATTCAGATCAAAGTGTGCATATATTCTACAATCATACAAACGAGGGAAAAGTTTTCATCAATTTCGTTCATCTTCTTCGAGATATTTATCTAGCTTTTCTAGTTTTCACGAGAATTTCTCAAAACTCCCCGGTTTCTGACATCATAAGGATTTCAGCTAAGGTTATTCTCTCTAAATCAGGGAAAATGACGTGTAATCGGCAATGATGCGGGTTTTATTGGATGAATTGATACTCTTTAGGCGAGGAACGATCATCTTTTCAGTCGATGATTCAATGAATGATTTAATAATCATATTTTATTCGAGCCTAGTGAAGCTGCCAGTTTCTGACCCTCGGCTCGCTACAGACAAACTTCGCAGTCACTTTTAGTCATCAATATAACGCGATTTTATGTCAGATTTTGGACTATAGCGTACACTAAATGGTTCAACTTTCCTCCTTTCCGAGATTACAATAAACATAACGCAGAGATTTTTAGCTTCGTCGAAGAAACTCATCCGGAATTCAAGTTTTCTCGAATTGAAGATGAAGATTGGTTGATTATATTTCGAGTTACTGTTACTGTTACAATAACACGGAGGTTTAACTTGACCGCATTTCAGTTGTGAGTAGATGTACTTATTTTTTTTTTTTCTCCAACCCGAATGAGAGAGTAGTTGAGTCTCGACGGTAAAGACAGTGTTTACTTAACGGAGAATGACGGTGGGGTTTGAGTACAAATGAAGAAGGACGCGTTGGGGAAACAGAAACACGCCATCAAAGTGTAAAATGTAAAACGCAAGAGGTAAGAGGTAAAATGTAAGATATATCGACTCCTCCGTTATACCGCATCCCAGAGACCAGAGACCAGAGACCAGCGCGGCAGCTGGCCCAGTTCTTCTTCGTTTCCCACGGTAGTTTGAGGGCCGTCCCGTATTATATCACTTGATTACAATGCAGATCGAACACACATCTTCCGCCGACATCATCCGATCGTTCCTCCTCCTTCGCCTCCGCCTTCCGTCGTACACCTGCGCCTCGCCGGTACGTCGCCTCTTATCGCTCGCGTTAACGTATCTAATCCACGTACCTACTACGTATCCCTAATCGACGTGCCTCGATTGCGTTAAGCCGTTCCGTTCGAGTTTGTTGACATCAAACAAAGACTGGCGAAAGTAGTTTTCTCTATCTTCTCGAAAACTGTTCCTCCTCATTCAGATGTCCGATGCATTGTTCACGCAAAGACCGCAGTTATCTCGCGTCATCTGGACCTCGTACCTCTCACGGCTTTCCCACAGTTCGCACCAGGGCCCATGCAGGGTGGAGAAGAAGCGTTTCTTTTCTCCGTCCTCTTCGCATCCGGGGATTCAACACAAGGCCGGTCTCTTTTCGAATGGTATAATTTTATTTAATATTCAATCACTCGTCTCACGTCACTTTCGCCGGGAATTTTATTCCCTCGCGTTCTTTCATCGCTCGTTCAGAGTCCATATATTGTAATTTTTTATTATTTTTTTTTTCACTAATTAGGTGAAAGAGTTTTTGAATCAGTTATTTGATTGAACTCCTTAGCCCCTCCTCGAATAGGATCGGAGGGGTCCCTAATTTGTCAATCGTGTCAAATTGTAACGTGCCGGCGCCAACATAAAAGTCAGTCATGGTTGACGACTGCAGTCTCCGTTCAATGGCTAAGTGACGGCTCGTCTCTGCTCGGAGCTGCTCAGCCTCTGTCCGAAATTCATGAACTGAAGCGTATCGCCTTATATTCACAGCGGCTCGATCCCTAGCTCTGCAAGTGTCTTTATCTTCTTTTGTCGTCGAAAACTTTGTGTGTTTTCTTGAGGATGTAGTTCGGGTTGGAGAAGGAGCAGAATAATGCGATTTTCAAAAAACTTATTATTGCGGATTTCTTTACTTTCACCTGTCAATATCTGCAAAGATCGAATCTGAATCTGATTTTTAAAGTGTTCTAATCCGGGCCCAACGGTGATAATCTGTAAAAATTATCCAATCGCACAGCTCAGAATGAGAGCGATACGTGTCACGAAAAGTCAAGAGTGATAAGAAACTTGGAACTTGTTATCAGACCAAACTAACAACGAATATAGAACGATATTAGTTTACTTGGACTTCTTTTCTTCTGGAGTTCTCAATTGATAAGCAGCCTTTTACAAATCTTGGATCATCTCGAAAACTAATTTTCACCTACTTTTCAGATTTGAAAACGTAACTGGCGATGAAATATTCATCGAATCAACTTCTAGTTTCACAGGTATCTTCTTTGATGTATTATGAACAATTCCACGTGAGCTTTTTCAGGTCTGATCACTGAATCCAGGTAAATTACTTTCATATTTATGAAAAAATAACCAAAAAACGACAAAAAAGTGCCTTTTTGGGAAAAATGATTGTTTCAAACTCGATTTTTGAGAGCTTTTGTCACCGTACAAAAAATTCCTCACGTGAATCTACTCTTCTTTCTATTCTGATATAGACAAAAAATAGAGATTGCTGTAATTAAGGTTCTTCATCGCCGGGACCAATTCCAGCGGAGGGTTTTTCGGTGGCCTTCTGGGTGCATCGCATCAAATTTTGGCATCGGTACAATATCAATTATATCAATTATAGAAAATAGTTTCAACCCGAACTCCATTCTTAACGTTGATATAAATAATTGGACGTATACTCGTCGCGTGAAAAGATACTCGGGGTGTATAATTTATCTAGACCTGAATAACACACGCTAATGTGATATACTTAGGTAATTTGTATACGGAACGGTGGGGAGATCGCTGCGACGTTACTTTGAAAGAAAGTTTGTGAAAATTTTCTCGTTAAAAATATAACAAACGAAAAATAAAAAAACAGGAAAAGAAAGAGGGAGAAAGAGAGAAATGAAAAATAAAAACTGGGTCAAACTCGACGCGTCAATTCATATCTTTAACGTTAAATAACTGCAAGTTTTTAAAGTATAATTTTGCGGTTAAACTGGTTATGCAAAACACCGAGAAGGATTTTGGGTTTTTGCATCCACCGAACGAGGCGCGCCGCGGCGATATTATAAAACGATTAAACGCCCCGGAATTTCATCCACGCAGTGGATTTATCAATTATTCTCATTTTATTGCCTCTCTAGTTTTTGATTTCCCGGAACTGACGGTCCTCCGGCTCTTCGATTTCGGAGCTCCTACACCGCGCGCAAATAAGCATTTTTATATGCAAATTGCCTGACGGATACTTAACGAAGTACGGGGGCTACGCAGTCGTGATATCGTCGAGAAAAGTTTTGAATGTGCCATAAACAGCTGGTACCTCAGAGAGATGGGTGAGGTGAGTCGGTATATAGGCACTTATTTTTAAATTCCTCGTTATCATCATCATCATCATTATCATCATCGCCGTTTTCTTCTCCTCCTCAATTTTATATCCTCGCTATTTTTCAGACTCAAGTTTATAGCTGTGTTTTCACTTGGAATTAGTTACGAATGAAAATTAATTAGCGTTAATTATGAACCTGGGAATAAAGGGCTCGAAGCTCAGTCGTGAGCGTTTTTCCATTCTTTCGCCTCTCTTTATCTCTTAGCGTCCTCGTTCACGTTGCGGTCTCTGAGCTTTCAACGTTTGTTGTGACTTTGATGAAGTCTCGGTTTCCTTGCGAGAACGAGCCATGACCAATCGGGCTAAATGGCCCTAAAGTCCGCTGGTCATTTGATCTAGAATACAAGAATTGTCACGAATGGATAGAAACCCGTTTCGGTTTGGGTCAGGCCACAATGGTCATTATACTCGCTCTTCTAAAACCATCAACGCTTACTTTTTATTCGGTAAGGAAAAAAAGGCAATCAGAGAAGAACCCGATCGACCGAGGTGGGGTCTCTTATTCCAGAATCCAGTCTCAAACTTTTAGATCAAATTCGTGGCACGTGCCGCGTGTTACTTTACAAAGACTAATTTTCTCCCCGGCTCGGATAAATCTCTGGTTACATCGGTACAGTTTAGTCTCAATCCGAAGAGTAAAAAAATTGGTAATAATCGCCGACTCTGAGAAACAAATCATCGAATGATACAAAATAGACGTTTAAATCATATTCAAGTGTCGATTCCTCCTCACATGTGGGGCTTTACCACACTAATAAATATGCAGTTGTGACATTTTTCAAGATTGATCATTCAACGTCATCGATCAACCGATGAATAGATCGACGAAAACTTTGCGGTCGGGGCGTGTCAGGGGTATTCGCGAGTATTTTGGCAAAGTTTCTGAAACTACGAACCAGATGAGAGGAGAGAAGAAGATTTGGTAGCTTTTTTTTTTTTTTTGAGGAGAGGAAACCGCAGGCTGACATCGAGGTAAATTTGAACCGACATTTATGTACCTGCCGGTAAACTCTAGTTGAAGTTACACAGGCCACGGGCTACATGTCACTGTCAAATAATCACCGGCGTAGTTTTTTCTCTGCTTTTTTTTCGGCCTCATAGCCAATTAAAATTTAACGTGTTGAAAAAACTTTGTGCTTGATAATGTGGCGGTGGAAAAGATACGATAGCTTACTTCTGATAAAGTGTACCAACGTTCATGAGAAGTACGAACGTCGGGCAGAATTAACACCAAACGCTTTTTTTTCATCTCATTCCAAGATCCAGACGCTGAGATAGAGCGAGAGATACACGTCGACGAATATGTAAACGACAAAGTCTCGTCTCTTGTTTCTTAGACGGTTTTCAAAACGCGAGGAGAGAAGAAAAAAAAATGTGATCAGCGAAAATCCACCTGCGGGTTACAGATTCTTTTTTTTTTAATGAGAAGCCGAGAGAACCTCCGCAGATGACAACCAGGGACCTAGACCAAATGCACTCTCGTAGTCGATCTATTTTAGAGTCGCTCCGGCCACGCAGCGGGAGGCGACCCCCTCTTTTTTTTCTAAACCGTGAACCCAGACATTAGACGCCGTCCAGAGGACCCCCAGCCTGCCTCGTCGAAAAACAAGCGAATAAAGGGAAGATATTCAAGCCGAGGTATAGTGTTCCACGGGTTTACCCTCCTCGTCTACTACTGGGTCTGTTCCACCCGTGATCACAGAGACAAAGAGCCCTCTGTGTGATATCTAGCCAGGGCCCAGTACAGTCAGCATAATCGCAACTGTTCAAACAGAACTTTAATTGATCGCTCCAGCTGCATCGGTCTCTTAAATTTTTATTAATCAAAGATGCAAAAGAAAAATGAATGGATGAATCAATAACCGTTGGGAATTTTTATTTTTTATACAGAGATCGCGATACTCGCAGGTGTCGCTGGACGTGTCCCCCACATCGTGTGTAGTGGTTTAGGGAATATACCTGGTGCAGTAATACCGGCGTTTGGCGAAGCGAAGGGGCGCCCCTCGGTCAACCGGTCAGTCGGCCGGGTCGATGATTAATTATCTTGGCTCGGTGGCGCCGTGCGGGTATGAATCGACCTCTATTGAATCTCTAAACTGCGTGAAATCGATCCTTTTTCCCCAGTTTTCGGTTTTTAACTGCGAGAATTAATACCCCTCTCGCCTCGTTATAGTCGACCTAACTGTTCCAAGTGACTCGACTAGTTTGTAACATAATTTTCACCTGGCTAATTTTTTTTTTTCTTGTTATCTTACCGTTTATTTGTTTTCAGAAGAAAGAGGAAATTATTGTAATCAACCCGGAAATGAAAAGTAGAGTTTTTACCGGATCTTCACGTTTTCAGGTCCAGAGAATCGCATCAAAGTTTTGTCGGGACGATATCTCGATAACGAGGGCGCGGATTTTGATCAAATTGGGCTCAATCGACGCGGTTTATCCAAACTTGGAACCGATTAGATTTCGGCTTTGATCGATTCAGTACTTTTTTAATTATTTAAATAACAAAATTCTCAAAAATAGAATAACAATGACGATATCTTGAGAACGGATCAACGAATTTGAAGAAAATTTGGTATCACATGGTTTTCTGGACCGCTGATCACGAACCTGAAGTCAGATTTGTGAAATTAAGAATTTCGGATCCAATTTGCTGGGGGGGAAAAACCTAAAAACGTTCTAAATCTCATGAAAATTGGTCTTCGAAGCCTCTTCGAACCGCTGGACGAGAATCTGAGGTCAGAATTGCAAGGTTGAAAATATCTGGAAGCAAAATGAATAACGGGAAGTTGAAACCCGCTCGTTTTCTGTGGTACTTGTTTTTACCACTGTCGATAATCGATATAATAGTGCACGGAGTCAAATCAATCGCTGTCGAGTATTAGAATCGAAGGATACGTTACGTGCCCTCCCTTCTCGAGTATTTTTATGGCTTGTTCCGGGTCCTTTATCCTTTGTACATACCTACTCTATTCCTTTATCGGTACCCGATCACAATACCCATTGATCCGACATCGATTCCTGCCTCTGCCTCTGCCTCTGCCTCTGCCACCTTTTCACCCCATCATTCTTCACCCCGTAATAAATAGAGTGGTGCTAGTGCCAGTGTGCCGATTCTGGTACCCTGCCGCCGATGACCTGCGACGATCGGTTATATCCTCGACCCTAGAAGCCCGCGTAACCGCAACTAAACCCAACCAAAGCCACTGTAAACCCACTAAATGACGGGGTGCACATAGAGGGATGTTTCGGATTTGTGGAATGGAAGATTATTTGCTCCAGGCATTGTACCGATGTTTGTTCCATTGATATTTATCGGCTCTCACACGACCCTCGGGGGTTCCGCGCCCACTCGAGACTCACCCCAAATCTGGCTATCCTTCGGTCATCCGGTATATACGAACGATGAGTCGTTTCTTCATCAACCCCTTCGGATAATTGGGGGAGATGATTTTTTCCGAGTTTCGAGCTCGTCGAGGATGTAATACACGGAAAAGTAGGATGTGACTGGTAATACCCGACCCTCGAGTACCCGGCTCGAGTGTGCTCTCTGGTTCTTCGAGCTCTGCATTCTTTCATTTCTCAAGTACCATTCGGGCTCCGTACCTAGCCGAAGAGTATTCGGTCTCATCTACGTCCTTCTTTTCTTCTTTTACGCGGAGTTAATCTCCCCTATTACCGAAAAGCTCCCCCGAGTCCGAGTCTTGAACAAATATCAGTCAATTTTTGGGATCTCTGACGGTAGCCAAATACTTGAAGAGAACAAAAAATAGAAGAAGGAACACGCTGCGGAGAGAACAAATAAACAATATCTGTCAATATATTTTGTGAGACAAATTGAAAACACGTGTTGCTTTGCGTTAGTCGTTCTTTTCTTCTCCTCTTTTATTTTTTTTTTCTTTTGACGTTCATTGGTTTACAGACTAAACAATTTTTGTCCCAGAGATAATAAGCCACGCTGACATGTTTCAGCCTCAGACAGGACCTTGTTAATCCTGTATCCGTGCAGGACTAGCGGTTAAAAACTCCCAGGATTATATTTAGAAAAAGAAGAAGCTAAATATTATTTCTTTGCTCATCTTCTTTTCTTGCGACTGTACATTGAAGTATACATTGAAAATTGAACCCGTCAAAACAGAAACAATCATGTTTTGTTTGTTTTCATGTTTCAATTAGCGGTGTCTGGCTCATGGCTTTCTACTCGTAATTAAACGCGCGGGTTGAGCTAATGCATTTTTATTATCTCACCGCTGTTTATACTCAACGAAGACGCGCGGCTCGCTATGTTGTTCTAGGTAATTGATACGCGAGATAGAATTCGTTCGATTTGTGTCACGGCTTCATGTCGCAGACGCTGTTAACACCGCGGCTGAACACGCGATGATTAGTAATATGTACCGATATAGACGTAGATTTCGAAATCGTCATTCGCCTCCCGAAACCCCGTTGAGATTAATTGCAGCTAAGATTTTCATACGTGAATCAAGAATGCGAAAACTTTGTTGTCTGAATTTCAACTTTGGAACGTGGCCAGTTGCAATTGTAACGCGAAACGAGGCCTGCCTTCGAGATGATTAGTCGACGTCTCCCAGGATTAATTGACTTACTCTGGAATTGCGCCATCATTAAGACAATAAACCCCGAGCTTCGCTTCTGCTCCGATCATCATATTGTTGAACTAATTTTACCATCGGCTATAAAAGAGTGTTTTTCTCCAAAATTGAAAATTCCAACAAAGAGTAGTTAGTGAAAAATGGGAATCGAGTTCGTCTTTTTATCCTCGTATTTTTCCTCCCCACTCGTGATTCTCGACGGTCATTAACCCGCGGAGCGCATTAGAGTTTACCCTTATTTACGGCTCGAAAAAGAGAATAAGAAGAAAAATAAATAAACTAAACGAGAATGTAAAAGTAAAAAAGAGATTCTAGTCAATTGGACGTAATATAGTGCACAATGGGACGGACTAGCGGCTAGTACAACGGAGCTTGCCACACAGTGCCGGATTAAACGGGGTTCAAGGGACCGCAAATGAGACTGCAGCATTCCTCTTCGAGGCTCCTTACGCTATATTTACGTAACGATTTATACCGGCGGTCGCTTTTGCCTCTACCTCTGCCTCTGGCTCTGCTGGACCGCGGAGTATGTATGTAGTACTTTTTTACCACGTGTATAAACATAAGCGTATATCTCTTGACGTCATGACGATATCTGAAGAATTCCTTCCTGAATACGGTGCTGCACGTGATCAGATCTTGACGAGAAGAGAAAAAATAAATAGCCTCTCTGACTTCTTGAACACTGGAGGAGAAAAAACCATGCTTTTTGTTTCAGGTAATTCGTTGTATCTACCGTTCCGTAACGAGGTGTTTGATATTCTTCTTTCTTTCTCTTCGTGTATCGTTCCTGCGATGCGTAATAAAAATCAAGAAAGTATCGGTCGCTATCCTCGTTCCCGTCACATAGATTTCATTTTGCGCTCGTTATCATTTGTCACCGAGTCACGACGGTCCGGCTTCTGCGGAGATACGGGTGCGTAATATGCAAATTCAACCGACGCAATTATACTCGAGTTGAAAACTTGTCGCACAACCCGGTATAAAGATAAGCGAGCTTAGCCGAGGAGAATAAAGAAAAAGGTAAAATGGAATAACGAAAATAAGAATCAGACGAGTATGTACGGATAAATCGATCCGTGGGACGTACGGTTTAATAATATTATTTTAGCACTCACCGTTCGCGCCTCGTCTTGCTCCTGTCCACTTTACCCTCTACTCTGACGTCGCCTCTTTCCGCGATGGGATCAGTAAGTGCAACGCTATTTTTAAATACCTGTCAAGAGGCCGAAAGGTCAGAATCGTTGTTGGAGAAGGATGAAAACCGGAAGCTTGAAATCCACGTCATTTTTTTTTTTTTTTTTTTTTTTTGTTTGTTCTTCCCAAGATTGATCGATGCAATTATTAAAGTAGCTACAAGATATAACAGTCACAGATGCCGCGCGATTTTTATCTCGATGTTGTTTCCAGTTTCGGAAGACGAGCCATAAAAAAATATTCAACAAAAAAAACGAGCTACAACCAGCCTTTGATCTTTCCGTCATGTACTTTGTTTCCAGATATTTCGAATCTTGCCAATCTGACCTCAGATTGTTGATCAGCGGTTCTAAAAACCTTCGAGTACCAATTTTCATCGAAATAGAAACGTTTCTAGTTTTTTTTTTCTTTTCAAATTTTGCAAAACTGACATCAGATTCGTGATCAGCGATCTAAAAAACTGAAAACTAAGAAAAAAAAGAACTCTAACAATTTCTAATCTTTTGAGCTGGAATTTGCTCCTCGGACTCTGTGAATTCTCTCGAGTGACTATATTCGCTACAGTGTTGGGCAGCAGCAAATTACATGGTGTAATTAATTACATTTCCATTACAAATTACAGCTATAATTTGTAATTAAAAAAAAATCCATTACAAATTACT